>VWYE01011265.1:239752-267284 GCA_013398995.1 Alaudala cheleensis
GGCGAGAAGCGGAGCGGCCGGCCTGGCGGCAGCCACAACGGGAGCGGAGACTGGGGGGGCGCCCAGGGCTGCACCAAGCCCCGTAACTTCCTCTACGTGGGGGTGATGACGGCCCAGAAGTACCTGGGCAGTCGGGCGGTGGCGGCGCAGCGGACGTGGGCGCCCTCGGTGCCGGGCCGGGTGGAGTTCTTCTCCAGTCAGGGCTCCGCCGCGCCCCCCGGGATGCCCCCGCTGCCCGTCGTCGCACTGCCAGGAGTGGACGACTCTTACCCGCCGCAAAAGAAGTCCTTCATGATGATCAAGTACATGCACGACCACTACCTGGACAAGTACGAGTGGTTCATGCGGGCGGACGACGACGTCTACATAAAAGGTGACCGGGGTGCATCCCGCCGGCGGGAGGCAGGGAGGAAGGGGAGCGGTGTCTGGGAGCCCGGCGGAGTTCCACGGTGGGTCGGGGAGAGATTCGATTCCCGCCTGGGGCGGGTTGAGCATGGGGTGCTTCGTCCTGCCACCGCCCCGCCGGCGTTTGCTTCCAGCCCCAGTGTGCGGGGCATGGGGAGCCGCCCCATCCCTGAGGGAATCCCAACGTGCCTGGGCCGGGCCGTCACTGCGGAGGCCGCGACTCCTTGGAGAGCTAAAACTGCGGGTTGGACCACGCCGTGAGCGGTCCCTTGGATGGGCGTGTGGTCCCGGTGCTGCCGTCCCCGCCCTCGCTTTCGTGGCGATTCTCTGGACGAGCACCGGGCGCGGCGGGCTGCCGGGCGGTGCAGGACCCACGACCCGACCGCAGGGTGTCTGGCGGTCACGCCTCGCCCCCGGTGGAGTCGGTGCAGGGCTCCTCGGGAGCGATGCTGCTGTCACCGGCACCAGCTCTCCGCCTGCCTCCACCCTGGGCTGGGCGGGCGCAGCCGCCGCAGGCTCCGAGTGAAGCTGTTGAGTGCAGTAGGTGCCTCTGGGCAGCACCAGCTCTACTCCCGTGTCATAGCACCGTTAGGACGTGATGTTCTGCAGCCTGCTTCCTTGTGGTCTGCGCTTGAGGCTGGCATTGTTCGTGCCGTTTCCCGCGCTTAGGATAGGGAAGCTGAAGTTGAAAGCATAAGCCCGGGTTGTGAACTTGGTTGCTTACACTGTTTTAAGTTCATTGGTGGTGGCTGTACCCTTTCCTGTTTGTCACTTAATTTTGAGTCGTTAAATAGGTTGCCTGCCCTTCACTATCGTTCACCTGTCAAAAATACTTGGAGATGTATGAATGAATATGTATATACATTCACTTGCAGACGTAAAGTTGTGTTTTCTTTCAGCTCATTTTGAAGTTGTACTGAACCTGTCTTTAATTGATTACATGGTACCAAATCAAACCTATCCAGAATTTGTTAATTTCAAATAAATATTAAACTTTCCTGAAATAACTAGCTAAGAGATTTGGAGGAAACTGTATAAACATTGTAGCACCGGAACCATTTGAAACTAACAAGAGTGTTACTTTCTTTCCAAGGATTAGCCTGTAATCAAACATGTTTTTCTTAGTTAATTTAGATTTGCTGTGGTATTTTCAAAAATTAATCCTATTTAAATCTTACCTGGTATTTCCCATCCACTCCCTTTCCTCCCCAGCCTGGAACTGTACTGTCCAAATCGTCTAACTTTAGGGACTTTTATGCTACCGAGTGCTTTCCATTAGTATTGTTTGAGCAGAACAAGGTTCACTGTTAAAAATTAAGTTTTGACCATATTCCAGCTTTTGGCTGGAAAGAAAATGTCATTGTAATGTCAATTTAAAAAATCCTGTTAACTTGTCCAAGAAAGTTTTCTGTGAGGTGTAGGATATTGCTTTGGACAGTTTCAGGTACCTGCAATATTTTTATAAAAGCAGAAGTACAGGAAAAGAGATGGCTGGCAGAGTAGTCAGAGAAATAATAGCACTCTTGTCCTTTTTTCAGGTGAAAAATTGGAGGAGTTTCTTCGCTCACTGAACAGCAGTAAACCTCTGTATTTGGGGCAGACTGGTCTGGGTAATATTGAAGAACTTGGAAAACTGGGGCTGGAGCCTGGAGAAAATTTCTGCATGGGAGGGCCAGGAATGATCTTCAGCCGGGAAGTTCTCCGGAGGATGGTGCCGCATATAGGTGAATGCCTTCGAGAAATGTACACCACTCATGAGGATGTGGAAGTGGGCAGGTGTGTCCGGAGGTTTGGAGGAACTCAGTGCGTTTGGTCCTATGAGGTAAGTGATAGTGTGAACTGTAGCGTGCTGTTTGTTTCCATCTTGCAAGGTAAGTAGCCATATCTGTAATCTCTTTCCAACTTAATTGTCTCCCAGTGCTTGCATCAGAGCATGAACTGCAGACTGTAAGAAACAAGAGAGGAAAACATTCACAGCATATTGCTGTAATTATATTTATTTCTACTTGTGTCTTGGTTTTTGTTGGTGACAATTACTGCAGCCGTGTTGTAAGCGTTTGGTGTGCTGTAAGTTGCTAGAGCATTATCTTGAAGGTTTCAAAACAATCCTTGACAGGAAGCTGTGGTATTTGATATATATATATATACTGTTCAGTACAGATTGTTTTAAGCAGATCTTTTCAAATTTGGATAAGCCTGAGGCATATCTGTTTGCTTGGCATCAGAGTCTCCTAAAATATATTGTGGCATTTGAACAATTGCCTTTATTTTCTTAATTACTCAGATGTATTTTATTCCAGTTCATTGTTGACAAAAGCAGAAATAAGTGTTGTTTGGTTGGGGATTTTTTTTGTTTGTACAGAAATGAAATTTATTACACTGCCTTTCTATGACACAACTTTAATAGTGTTTTTCTTAGTGTAGAACAGTGTTAGAATAGATTAGGAACACGTGCAGTGTAACAAATTTTCCTATGCTGAAGTAATTTTAGGAACAAATTACTTCATTGAGTACTAACATTTTCTAAAGTAATAGGGGTTTGTTGCAGTACCCAAAAGTTTATCTGCAATGCCATAACTAAAATTCATGCTGGTTTCTCTGGAATTATGGTGGTTATTTGCAAGACTGCCTTCATAGATAAAAATAGACTGAGCATACAACTACAAGAAAGGGTAAAGGATGAAACCTGATATGACTTATTTTGACCAATTCTATAATATTAATATGTGCTTGCTTTTGTGGCACTCCCTCATTAATTAGGCAAAATCCAGTTAAATGGGCCACAGAAAGCAGTTATGTGGTACTTCATCAGAAAAAGTCAGAAAAATAATTAATTTTGTGTAATAGCATTTTTCTGAGTGGCCCAGGGAAAGGTGGCTGTTTATAAGTGTATGTTGATAGGCTACAGTGTATGTAAACAGGTGAACGAAAGAAAACACTACATACTTGGTACTAATTAGGTAGAAATCTTAGAGGGGCAAATCTTCTTCACAATAGAAAGATTCTTTTTGAGACTATTTCATTACTTGTGAATGCCACTGTGAAATTAATGCATGTGTTGCTCTGGCAGATCAGGGAAGGCATTTATGGCAGAAATCCACCTAGAATTGTATGGGACCAGTGGTTCCTAATCAGACATCCAAAAAGCTTGGTACACTGGCAGCCTCATCTTACACACTGATGTGTTTGGGCTGTGTCTGTACAAAGGTATTTTCCAGCCCTTATGGGCATGTGATGCTTGCTGATCTGTATCAGGTGGCAGCATTAAGATTCTGCCTTGACAGTTGTATCATGGAAGGGGTTTTTGTTTTGTTTTTATGGCTTGACTTGGGGAGAAATCTGTGGAAGGGAAGAAAACTGATAATATTGTCATCATGGTTATAATTTATTTTGATGTTGAATGTCAGGGAATGTTGGCTCCACACACTGATCTTAAGGGGGATGGAACAAAAAAATACAGTTTTGGAGACTGATTTATATGACTGCCCAGAAGCTCAGCTTTTCATGGTAGGATTGAGACCTGAAAACAAACTTTATGAATAAAAAATATGCTTGTATGAGATCTGGAACAGAGTGACGCCAGTCTTGGTTGTCAGTTGCTCTTGAAGGATCTAGGTGTATGTAATAAAGACTAGAAGAAGAAAAAATGTGTTGGGCATTGCAATAGTCCCTACTAATTCCTGCCTAGTATTTCTGTCTGATTCTGAAGAATTTTCGATTCTGTTGCCAGTGCAGAAGCTGCTTGGGAAAATGCAGATGATTAAGGCAAAGCTGCTTAGGATGTTATCCCAGCATAAAACCTATATAGATGGGAAGGAGTGAAATGGATGTCTGGAAAGAGAAGCTGCATTTGTGCTTTGGTATAGTTTGTGCTGTGCAACAGCATGATACTCCACCTGAGCAGAGCTGTGTGTTGCAGATTGTGAGATTATTTGGTGAAAAGAGTGTTTTTTCCTGGGGCACCAAAACTGTTTCTGTGTGCTTTTTCACTCCTATGTTAGATCAGAAACACTCTCTGTGTGCTTGGAAGGGAATACTTCAGATACATGTGTACAAAATCTAAGATTGGGGCCAGGGCTTCCTATATAGCCAGTTGCACTTTTGTCCTGAAGTCTTCTTGTTCTATGTAAGTATTAAACTGAGTCCTGTTGTGCTGCAAGATTGTTGTGAACGTAGTTGATTTTGGTAAGATGGATAATTTGTATTTGGTAATTGGTAGAGACCAATGTAATCTGGAAACAATTACAGTAAAATTCATAGGAGCTTTTTAGCTCCAGAAGAGTTGAATCACTGTTGCCATATTTTTTACTAGGTTTCTTTTCTAAGAACTGGATCAGAAAGTCAAAGACTTGCTGAGGAAATCTGAAATGCTTGATCTTTGCTGGGTGGCTCAGCTGATATAGTTGACTGACTGCCTGTCAGAGTTTGTTCTGCTGCTACTAAGGGTTAGCCAGTAAACATATGGTAGCTTATATGTATAATATGTTTGCTGACAAGAAGAGGGTAACAACTTTGGCATTAAAAAAAACCTAGATTTTTTTGTTGTTGTTGTAAGAGTGAATAAGAAAAGAAGAAGCTTATGAGCCTGCAGTGATCCACTCTTAGGTTTTGAGCTTTGAATCTGCCAGATTTGAAGCCAGGGCTAAAGATTGGGTCTCCCACGTACCAAGTGACTCACAGCTGAGGTGACGAGCCTCTCTCTGTGTCTGCTGATGGAGCTCCTCCACTCTAAATAAAGAATTAGTCATTAGATTGCTGACAGTGTGAATCTAATGACAGTGTTTTTAGGGTCCAAGTGAAAAATGGAGGACCAAAAGAGGAGGACACTCAGTGTCTTTTTTTGGTTGCTCTCCTGTTTTGTTGGACTTGTGCAGCCCTGTGGTGAGCTGGGGTAGGATCCACTTTGCTGAGCATGAGCGTCAGGAGAAAATGAGGTGGTCATAGCCAGAAAAGTGCTGTTGTGACAAATTGTCTGGAAGCAACAGCTGAACTGTGGCCTAAACCCAGTCCATTTCCTTGCTTCATGAGAAGGTATCTGCTAGAAGTGTACTTTGGATGGATCGTTTTCTTTCTACAGAAGATTTGTGCTTGTTTTGGTATATTTTTTTTATTAGGTTGCAATTTATCCTTAGTTTTGATGATGCTGTAGTGATTAAGGTATAATAAACCTGACAAATCCGTCCAAAATATCTCTGTCAAAAGTCTTCTGGGTTTTGTCAGGTCATAGCATCTTCTGCTTCCCCAAATCAGAAACTGAAGAGTAAAAGGGCCTTTTGATGTGTTTTCAGAATCCATGTTTCAAGCTAACGCTCTCTTCCACTGATTTTGAAGCCTTCAAATGTTTTTATTTTAAAGGAATGAAGAAATTAGCTTGATTTTAGTGAGTCATATGCTTTCTATTCTTTTGAATACAAAAATATGCTTAAAAAGCTGAGATGCTGTGTACTTCCTAGTTTTGCTGTTGAAGAGGGACTTGAGTATAGAAAATATTGTACTTTATACATAAAAGTAGTCCACATAAATGATATATCTATTTTTCCCATTGTTTTTTCCCCCCTTTGTTTCCAAAGTTCAAGGACAACCATAGAATGCAGTCTCATTACTGCAGCATTCTTTTAGTAAAAAAAACTCTCTATTATCCTATTTGTTGTTGATTCCCAGTAGTTACTGTAAATATTTCAGTAAATATCATGGGAAAATGCCTCTTTGGATCAAACTGTGTACTTGGAAATGTTTCCTTTACAGTGCATTGGTATTTTGACTGTCTCTGGTGGTACTAAAACTTTGTTAACCATTTTATGTCTCTTCCTCTAAAAATACTTGTATTTTCTGTTTTAATTTAAGTTTTCCTTCCTGATGTATTTTAATCTCTCATTTGAGGCTTTATCTCTCTCTTTGGTGAAGATCAGTACTAAGCTTTGAGTTTGACCCTGCACCAAACAGTGGTATTAGACGTGTGTATGGCTTTGATGATGCTAGGATAGTATTTTGCTCATTTTGGATACTAGAATGATCAGTCTTGAAGAAGCAGTGCCCACCCCCACTTACGCTGTTGAAATTGGACAGTGTCATTAGGTAATTACATAAATGCAGCCAATACTTTGAAAAAAACCCCATGAAAACAAGAGTGAGCTATCAGTGATCCTAGAATAAAAATGCACAGAAAAGTGGACCCTTGCAGTAGGGGTCTCTGAGGGTATATAAAGAGAAATAAGATAATCCCAGAGGCCTTGGAACTTTTTTTTTTAAATGAACATTTTCTGATACAGTATTTTTTGTGTGCTGTCTAAACTGTTTGTTACCAATATCTATCTGATTAATGATGTTAACTGTTAACTTACCAAATTTCTTTACTTTATGTGATTCACACCTGGTTAGAGAAAGTGAGTTATATTTTCATACTATTGTAGTATAGTATTTCTCTGTGTACTGTAAATCCTTAAATGCATATCCTGTTGCTGTAACCGTGGTGCTGAATCAGATCCTTACTCTTGCCCTCACTTGAGCTGCCAGTCCTGACTGTGCAGGGCAGACTTCCTGCTCTTTCTCTGGCTTTCTACATAACCTCCTGTCATTAATTTGCTCTTTCATGTGGAGACTGCCTGAGGGCACTTCCTCCCTTGCGTTCATGAACCCTGGGGACTCCTTGGCTTCTTAGCCCTTCTTGGTCCTGCCATGATCAGCTTGGCTGGGAAGCTGAGGAACGTCATGGTAAGAAAGCAGTCATCCCTGGTACTTGCATATTCCTGAGTCATAAGTGTTTCCTCATGTGGCTCAGCACCACAGCAAGAGCGGGAAGTACCACTTTTTTGGTGTGTTTATTGTGGTGGGTAGCAGTTCCATAGCTACCACGGAGATGTGCAGAAGAACACACAAGCCTATGGCTGTGGTCCACTATATGGAGGCATCTGATCTGTGGACCCAAGAGCTAAGAGGACCATTTCTCACCTGATTGAGTGCTAAGGTCTTTTATATTTCTGTCTTGGTTTCAGGTTTAGTGTCCTGTGTTTTCTGTTCTGCCCCAAGAGGAAATGTTTCTTGTGCCTTTTTGGAGTTCTACAGCTGTGTAATTGTGACACCTGGTTCTGAGTTACCAAGTTGCTGAAAGACTCTGGGGTATATTTTCATGTCCCTGGTAGGAAGAATGCATGGCTACATCTTCCTTCCAATGTGTTTTTATCTAGCAGCAGCCTTCTGTGTGGAGGACTAAGTGTTTGAATATTCTTAAAGCAAGTATTTATAAGATTTTCCTCTTTAAGAATAAGCTCTTGTTTGACTTACCAAAGGATCACACAGACAAGAAGATAAGAAGTTGCTAAATTATTAGAAATGTGTCTTTAGTTCTGCATATGTATATCCTGAATTGTCTCAGTGTCTCTGAATGTTCCAAGCTAACCATGTTCAATTTTTTTCCCCTCAAATTTGCTGTCATTTTGTTGGAAATACTTTCTCAAGACTTTTGTGCTATTGAATGTATCTAGGTGGTACTTCCGGGGATGTTTAGTGCAGAAGTCTAAGTGTTCAAGTGTTTAAAATAGTGTTTTTCATGTGCTGATGCAATTGTGGCACAACTATTGTAAGAGATAAATCATTTAAACTCATCAGATAATCAGTCTTTACAGTGATCTATAACTGTACAAGGAATAAGCTTGATTTTTAAAACGAGAGTGACAGATAAAGAACTGCATTAGTGTCAGCTTTAACTGAAATGAAACAAAGCAAGATGAAACTCTTACGTTTACTTTTTTTTCCGAGATAGTTTTCTATACCTTAAAATCAAGTAAACCTAACCACCCAAGGAAGCATTAGTTTCTATAGATATTTCCAGAGTTACCTATACTTTTAAAGTTTTATCTTTCCTGTAAGTTCTAAAATAACTGTGTTTCATGAGTACAGGTCTGATAGTGGTAAGTCATGCTTGGAACTAACAGTTTTATTAAACTGTCCTACTTCAGCCTTTCTGAAGATGAGTGGTTAGTTGAAATAAAATAGTAGAGAGTTACTGAAGGTGTGTTTAGGCTTCTCAGAAAAACCAGATTGTCCACAAGTCGTTTCCTCCTGCTCCCCCATGACCCCCAGGGTAGAAGGGTTTTGTTACTTGTTCTGGGCTGTTCTTTCTATCTCTTCTCAGCCCAAGGTAGAAAAATCTTAAAGAGAGAACTTTTTCTTGACTTTGACTTTCCAACTTCACATCTTTTGAGATCAAAAGACATACTACTACTGCAGTAGAAAATGCACTCAGAAGAGAGAGACTGGAAGTTGTAAAGAAAGGGAGTTAAAAAAATTATTTGAAATGAAAGCTAATTCACTGTAGTCTTGAATCCTAATGGAATACTACAGTAGGATATGTCTTTTTTTAGAAGAATAAGCTGTCTAGCTACTCTTCCTTGGGAAGAGTATCTTTCTTGGGAGTTTTCTTCAGGTAGGCAACTAGGCATAAAATGTAGCTGGATCATTTGAAATCTTCTTGCTTCATTTACAGTTCTCATTATCAAAGCACTTGCCAGCCCTTTCCAGCTCTTATGTGAGAAGGCATATATTAACTCATCATCAGCAAATGCTGCTGTATCATATTCTCTGCAATATGTTTTTATTTAGTCACTTAATTGCATTGTATAACACAAAATATTTGAAGAATACCACATGTATTAAAATTGTAGCAAGAATTGCCAGCTTTGAGGAGTTTATTTCATCAGACCAGTGCTGGGTACTGATTTAAGCTCAAGATGAGTGCCAGGTTGGTTACTTTTTAGTACATATTTGGAACTGGGGAGCAAATAAATGTGTAGTTCCACCCCCACTGCAATATTTTTAGCTTCTGGGTATTACTCTAAGCAATGATTTTTGGTGTGCCTGTAAGAAATCTTTTAAAGTATTAATATACTTTTGAAAATAAAGAACATCTTGAACTAGAGATATAATTTTAGGAAGTTCTGGAGGAGGATAAGCAGCCTGGTAGCTGATACAGGCTTCTTGAATGCTGTTTTATGTATGATTCAGTCTTAAAATGAACCTAGGAAAGGAGTTAGCTTTTTTTTTAAAAATGTAGTGGTGTTGAGATACATTTCTGTTATCTTTTCTGTAGTATTCTTGAGATATACTTTCAACAGACTGGTTGAAGTTTTACCTTTAATAAAATGAACACTTAAAAATATTTTTTAAAAAGGCTTAAAATAAGTCATCTGGAGTATGTTGGTTTAACCATACAGTTGAATACTGAAAGCTGAAACCTGAGGTTCTGACTGAATAGATTGTCTGTTTGGTTGTAATTTTTAGTTTGTGATATTTTATTTAGAAACTTGAAACTGTTCATTTTAATAAGTTTAAAATAGGATGGTAAGCTTTTTTTTTTTGTTTGGTTTGGAGGGGGTTTTTTTTGTGTGTGTGTGTACTTGTTATTTTGAAGGACTTCATGCTTTCAGGAGTGCTTTAAAGTGCTTTGCAGCGCTTTTAAAACATCAAGTCCCTAAACTGTTTTGCCTTTTTTTTTATTTTTAAAATTATTTTACAAACATTCAAGGGCAAGTTAACATCTGAAAGACAAAAAATCTGATCACCAGGGACACTGCTTCTTTTGACTCTGCATTTGCTGAAAAAAGAGAAGTCCTTGTCCATGGGGGTCCTTTTCTGAGTGCCAGCATCGGTGAATGAGCTCCTCTCAGTGTACGAACAAATGTGTTGAAGAAATGCAGCATTTCTTTAGTGGTGTATATGGCAGTGGAAATTTATGTGGCCTTTGCTGCTACATGAGGCATACACTGTAACTCTGCGTGCATGGAAATGTGCATGTGTATGTAGGCATATGTTTAAAGCTTTTGCCCAGGTGATAACCAAGCTTCCAGGGCCATCAGTAAAAGTTCTTCGGAGAGTAAGTTGTGCTTCTAAGTAGTTACTGCAGTCTCTCTACTGTAAAGCTTAAGAATTTAGCTTTCAGTTTGTTTTACATTTATCTTTCTAGTTAGATCTGTGTCTTTCTGTTCTGTACATGTGTATTTTTTTGCCTTCAATTGAACGCAGCTTTTTTTAGCCTTCCTTGAAAGCTTTTTCTTTACTGCTGCAGGCTGTGGTACACCTATTGTCATAATGACTTTTCATCACGGAAAGGGCCAATCTTATGGACCAGCTCTTATCCTACTAGAATTGAACGAGTTCCTATTGTTGATCATGGCAAAACACAATGGCTTTTTGTGCCATCTTTTATCAGTTTGGGATAAAATTTTTTGAAATGCAGTGTGTTCCAGAAGTCAGGGAATTTAGCTACAGCAGACATGGCTGATGACTAAGCTTTTAGGAAAGTGCTTAACTCAGCAAATGAAACAGTTTTGTTACGTGCTTAATTATTATGTAATTAATTGTTCTTGAATAATCTGTTAGGTATGAATCTGGCCTGCAAGAAGGAATGAAAGTAGATGCTAGTTTTCTGCATCCTTTTTTTTCTGTGCTATATTTTTATGATTCCTTTTTTCTTCATTTGGAAGGGGGAAAAGCTGCACTTAACTGAGGGTAGTTGACTACAATAGTCATGTAGTCAATAGTCAAATGGTACAAAATATTTTTGAAAAATATAATACTGAGGGGTCCAAGAAGACCTTGTCAATGTATAGGCATTTCTTTTGTGGGATTTAATGCTAGAGTTATGGAGTGTGTCTGTCATATCCTTGCAAAAAGTCATCCTTGATGACTGTTTTTACTTTCAAGAAATAATTCTGTACCAAAACTATGCATTGGGCGATCCTTAGACACCATTGGAACATGGTGCTCAGGTCCCCTCTTCCAAATCTGTTAGCCCTAGTTTTTAGTCTGTTCAGTCCAAGAATAAGCACCCTTCCATTCTTGAATTCCTAGCCATGCTGTGGTGCTGGCATGTATGCTTGAAGGTGGCAGCTCTTTCATGGAGGGGGAGATATAAAAGATGTATAGTCTTTGTGGGGCAGAGAGCCTGGAGTGAGCTTTTGCAGTATGCTTATCAACTTGCCTAGTCTAACTCATGGCTGGAAAAATGTTTTGAACAGCAGTGGCTTTATTATTTTAGCTGTACTCCTACTAAAAAAACCTGACTGCCCACATCTTGGATGGGTGGACTCTTTAATGGGTAAAACACTGGATGGTTGGGCCCAGACTGTTGTGGTGAATGGAGGTGAACACATTTGATGGCTGATTGCTAGCACTGTTCCATGGGGCTTGATTTTGGGGCTGGTCCTATTAACCATCTTTTTGATGGTCTGGACATGGGGATTGAGGGCACCCTCACTAAATTTGTAGGTAACACAAAGCTGGGTTGGAGTGTTGATCTGCTGGAGAGTAGGAAGGCTCTACAGAGACCTGGACAGGCCAATGACAACTGCATGAGGCTCAATAAGGCAAAGTGCTGGGTTCTGCACTTTAGTCTCAGCAAACACATGTAGTGCTACAGGCTGGGGGAGCAGTAGCTCGAGAGCTGCTTGGCAAAAAGGGCCTTGGGGGTGCTCCGGGAGAGCTGGCTCAGTGTGAGCTGGCTCACCTCTATGCCCAGGTGGCCAGGAAGGCCAGTGGCATCTTGGCCTGAATCAAGAATAGTGTGGCCAACAGGACAAAGGAAGGGATCTTCCTCCTGTACCTGCCATTGCTGAGGCTGCACCTCTAGTCCAGTTTTGCCCCCCTCCCACCTCCAGGACATTGAGGTGCTGGAGCTTGTCCAGTGAAAGTCAACAAGGCTCATGAAAGGACTAGAAGAAATTTTATCAGGGATGGTTGAGGGAGTTGGGTTTGTTTAGTCACAAGGAGAGCAGGCTGAGGGGGGACCCCATCACACTCTGCATCTCCCTGACAGGAGGCTGTAGTGAGGCTGATCACTTCTATTGTGCCTGCAGTGAGAGGACCAGAGGAAATGGCCTTCAGCTGAGACTGGAGAATCAGATTAGATATTAGCGAAAAGTTACCACTGTTAGGGTGGTCAGGCATTTGAATAGATGGGAGAGGTGGTGCTGTTGCTGTCTCTGGAGGTGTTTAAGAGGTATCTGGATCTGATGCTGAGTGATGTGGTTTATGGGTTACAGTGGTAGTGCTGGGTGGATGGTTGGACTTTATCTAGACGGTCTCTTCTAACCTTGAAAATTCTATAATTGTGTGAATTCTCAAAGCAGGAGAGGGAATGAAGTGGGCTGGAATAACAGACTGACTTGCCTTTGGGTTTGGCAAGTTAGAAAACAGATACTACTAATCAGCTGCTTGTGATGGTTTCATCCACACAAGTAGGACTTCTTTGTGAGTTTTTGCCTGAAGATAGTGAAATAAATATCGGCCGGAGAAGTGATACTCCTTTGTAAGCCTTTATTGAAAAAGGGGTATCCTTAAGGGTATAGCCTGTGCCGCCGCTTTGCCAAGGAGAGTGGACCTCTTCAGCCGTGCCGCTCGTACCGCTGCAATGCCGGGAGTTCGTCCACGACGGGAGTCCCAGGAACTCGATTAGGCTTGTTAGAGTCCAGGGGTGTCTGTGATCAGCCACTTTTGAGGTCAGGTCGAGTCCGGCTGGCTCGCGGCAAGGGTCCCTAAGTAGTCCTCTAGATGCTACAGTACTTTAGTCTGCTGCGCCATAAAGCATTTTGGTGGAAGTTGATGATTTATCGCCTGTCCCTGTCCCAGGGGGCTCTGGGCGCCCTAATTTGTATAGGCGTGTCGCCTTCTCGTCGACGGACAGCAAGAGATGGTGAGGCGGAGTCGTGGGTGGGAGGGACGTCTGCATGTTGACAGCAGCCCCGCCCCAGAACATGGCGGCAAGCGGCTGAGGGGGTCCAAATGGCGAGAGTGGCGGCCGTGACAGGTGAGGAGGGAATATTAAGGGATAGGGGACCTTAGGATAAGAAACTAGGACTAGGGAAAGGAGTTTACAACCAGGGGAGACCAGTAGGGAAAGGCTTTAGGGGTACAATTGGACAGAACTGGGGAATGTAACCACTTTAACCGGAGAGTTTACAGAATGCTGGCAAAGGAGCTCGCAGGCTGTAACAGGGAATTCGACAAACTATTAACGGGGAGCTCGCAGGCTCCAAACACAACTTGTTACCCACTGTGGTTATTCAGCTATGGTCCTTTTATTTATTACAGATAGTAATATCTGTATTAATATCAGGTATTAGTGTTTTCTCTGTGTGTGTAGACAATTGTATATATGCATGTGTGTGCGGAGGTATTTCTTTATATTTTTAAGAATAATGCAGGGTATTGGCATTTGCCTTTTTACTCCTTTACTTTTTACTTTTTATTCACTTTGGGGAGTGAATAATCATAAAGACTATTAAATATTTGTCAGTTTGTTACCACCTTTTTCTGGAGTCTGTTTATTACTGTAGCAATTGTGCCTAGAACTATCTGGTAATGTAGTTACCTCATCCCCATGTGAGAATCCAGTATTAGAATGTTGTTATGTTTCTGTTAAATATGCCAGTTATTTTCTATAGTATTCACTTACTGCCTGTGTTTTGCTAGTGTTTTGAGGGATGTGAATGCACTTAATCATCCACGTTGATCAGAATAGGATTTCCATTAGCTATGTATAGTGTTGATAAAATGCTGATAAAATTTCTTGAGTTCAGAAGGATAAGTATCTAACTGAGTACCTCAGAACAATCATGTTAAAATATGTTTCTGAGTGTAGGAGTAGTCAATTTTTTCACAGTTCTGAATGCTGGTGGTACCTTCTTTTTTATATGAAAATATGCTTCAGAAATAGCATTCCTGCAGGCTAAGTCCAGAACTGCAGGAGCTTCATGCTAATTTCAATTTAAAAGAACTTTGCTGTTGCCTATTGGAGCATTTAGTTTAGTACTAAACTCATAATTTTAGTAAAAAACTTCATTGTTAATTTTTCTTTTCTAAACATCATTTGGGGACCTAATGCTTTCCTTGGAAATGGCCTCCAAAAAGATTTTTTTGAAGGTTCTGTCATAAATCTGCGATGTGGCCAACAAAAGCAAGCAAGCTGATGTTTTTAGTAGTTTTAATAGCCATGTTACCTTCAGTGTAAGTACACTCTGTATTCTTTCTAACTTTAAATAAAAAAACCCATTATGTTGGGGGGAGGAAGGGATTTGCTCTTTCCCTATTGAGTTTTATTTAGTTATTTCTGTTTGACCATAATTATATTAGTCAGTTTGGTCCAACCTTCTCTGCAGAGGAGATACTAGTCTGCTCAAATGAAAGAACTTTTTGCCCTTGTCATATCCATAATAACCATGTAGATAAGTAACAAATATAGTTGCTGGGTTAAGTATTTCAGTTATATGGGAAAAGTAGCTGTGGTGAGCAGTATAAAAATGGAATCATAAAAAGTTTCTCTGATACTTTTTTAGGAACAGTTTAAAGAATTTTTTTTTGTTTTGTGGTATAATTATTACTCTTTGTTTGCTGGGGAAAGATACATAATAATGAGAGATGTTAAATAGAGTTTTTGGCATCTGTTAATCAATACAGATAACAAACCAGCAATGCTCTTGTATCTAACAGGTTGAAATTTCCATCAATTCACAGACTCTGAGGAAGTATTTAAGATACCTTCCACGCATCCCACCATCAGTTCTTTATAAACACATTGAGCTCTGTCTAAAATAATAGGATTTTCCATTTTACTTGTTCTGTGCCTCTGGAATATTGTTGTTTAAATGCAGTTTCCTCAATAAGTAGCTCTTTGAAGTTATTTGAGGCAAATACGCAGCATATTTTTCTTCTATGAGCTGTTAGTATTTACTTTAAAAAGCTCTTGTTTTTTTCCCTTGTATCTATATTGGTAAGGTACTGTTGAGTTTTTATTTGGCAAGGTATAAGGATTCATAATCTTCCTGTTTCCTTAAACACCCTTCCCTTCATTTGCCTCAGTATCTTTTTTAAATGAATGATCAGGATTACATATGGTACTATGTGTGGGAACTTCTGTGTAACTTCTACTGTGATGCTCAATGTTCAGCCTTGCTACTGCAGCTCTGGATTCCTTTTATCATTTTTAAGGCTTTTTCACTCCGTAAATTCATCACCATTTTTCAGTTGGTTAGTACTGCCAGGTCAGTGTCATTTTTGGCTGTTTTCATCTACTGAACTTCTGACTGGCAGAACATTCCAGTTGTGTTAAAATTTACTAGTATAGTAGTTGCATTGTTCAGTCCTGTTGCTATTGGAAAACTGTGCCATCCTAAACATCATGTTCCAATGTCAGCCAACAAATGGCCTTTTCTTGTGTAAAGGGCATGTTCCTGGTTCCCATTGTAATCTCCACAGCAAAAGCAGATGTTATGGTAGTATGAGCTTAAAGTCATACTTCAGTAGTCTTAAGCTGCATCAAGGGAAATATTGGTTGTAATTAGGAAAAAGTTTTTTACAGAAAGGCTGATAAAGTACTGGAATTGTCTGTCCAGGGGGAGGTGGTGGAGTCACCATCCCTGGATGTGTTTAAAGGAAAGACTGGATGTGGCACTCTGTGCTGTGGTCTGGCTGAGGTGTTAGAGCTGGGCTGGACTCCATGATCTTGAAGGTCTCTTCCAACCTAGTGATTGTGTGTGAGAGGGAGTGTATTGTGTGGCCACGTCCCGTGTGGAAAATGCCAGCTGTTGTGTCCAGACTACTTGTACCTCCTGGCAGGCAAATGGTTAGTGAACAAGAAAGATTGCATTTCACAAAGGGCTGTCACATTGTGGTGCTTGTTTAGGACTTTAATTCCAACTAAAGGAAGCAATTCAGTGCTTCTTAGAAGGAAGTCACCTTTTGGTTTTTCAACTTCATCCTCTGTCATGGAGGACAAACATGCAGTAGTTTCCCATTTTGCCCTGCCCTCTTCGTAGCAATGACAAATAAGAAACGAAAACTGGAGTCTGCTGGCAGAGCTGATGTTTCTGGTTAAAGCAAGTTGACTGTAATACAGGTACTTTTGTGCTATGAATTCATACTTAATTTAGAAAAAAAAAATCCTGTGTACTGTTCATGAATGCTTTAATTCATGAAGAACTGAAGTAGAAGATTCCAATTAATTGTTTACAGAAATAAAGGTTGAAGAAGTGTGTATGTATATGTGTGTGCACACACACATGTATGCGTATGTACGTATGTATATATATGTGAATATATATACAAATACTAAAAGAGTGTGCCACTGCTTTTCAATGTAACAGCTTGTTACATTGAGGCAATTTCCTTGAAATACCTAAACTAATGTAAAAAAAATTTAAAAGAGGTTTTTTGGCTAGGTTGGCAATCATGTTCTTGTGAAAACAAAACTTGCCTAAATGCATGGATTTTTTCCGGTGTTGATGCTTCTTCAGAGCTTTTAAACTTCAGTAATAAATAGCAAATACATGTGTGTTAAATCTTATGTGTGCCTATATTCCTTAGGCAGTTTAGTTCATGCCTGTGTGTTCAGGTTGGCAGCAGTCCTGCAACTGATACCAAACAAATGCCTCAGTCATTGCAGTGTAGAAGCAGTCTGCTCCTGCCAGCTCTGGCAGCTTTCTTGGAAGAGAGTGGTCAACTTTTGCAGAACTTAATTTTTCCTAAGTAAATAAATTAATGCAAATTGTAGATCTAAAACTGCCTTTGGAGTCTGCTTGTTACATGCTGATGTATCCTTTGGTTTGAAAAGATACGTATTCAGTGCCTTTTTTGCATTCAAAGGATGAGTAGAGCCATAAGACCCTTGAGGAAGCTCTGAGGGCCCTTAGTACATGCAGGCATTAAAGCTACTGCCCATGAAGGGTGTTCTGAGAGAAGATGAAATCAGTTCACCTTCTCTCTTTGCTCTGATAAAAATCACTGTCTTTTTATGTCCTTCACTTACAGCTGTAGCAGGGAACCTGTGGCTTGTAGGAGAGATGCAGCCCTTGAATTTGTGATAGTCTGCAGCAGCTTTTTTGTGTTCTACTTTAGGGTGACACAAGACCATGTGGGAGCAGGAAACTCACCCACGTATTTGGTTTAAGGGGAGTAATTTCTCCCCTAGGGAAAGTTTGTCTCCTCTCCTACCTTGCTGCACTTGGTCTCTGTATAAATCTCTTTAGCCTGCTTTATGGGAAGTCTCTTCAATTTAAAGTTCAATTAAGTGTATGTCACATACTGAATATAGTGACTTATTTTCTGCTATAAAATTGCCTCCTTGCTCAGAGTTTACATTCCCTTCATGCTCTATCTCTTTCTATGGCTTTGCCCTTTGTATTCTGTTGCCACTTGTTCTCATTTATAGTGAAATTTTTCCTCTGACTATTGCCTCTGCTTTTGAAGTGACATAAAAGCCTATAAAACCATACAAAATTGCTGTGTGGAAGTGAAAGTGTTCAATAAAAGCTGTGATCTGTCTAAGAAAAGAAAAAAAATCTTGCTAATGAAATAGATGTGTAAGGCAAACATATTAAAGGAATGATGCAGGCTGTTAATGTTTCCTTCAGCGGTTTGAACACACCATAGAAAGGGGAGATGTCATTTTCAGTGCATGAAACATTAATCACTTTTGGAGGTTATTAAGGAGGAAGTATGTTTTTTTTGTAGGTTTTGAGCTTTTTTTTTCCACTAAGGTCCCAGAAAAGTAGCTTTTAAGTAAACTGCTTGCTTCAATCAAGAAATATTTCCACAGACGCTTCTCAGCTATATGCTTTTCCTCAAATCTTCAGATTTTTAAATTAATGTATTTTAATATGTATTTTCTTAAGAATACTGCCTCTATAGTCCTATGTTTCCAGAGAAACTCTCACAGTTTTGTAAGATTTTGTAGATTTTACGAAGGTGATAACTGGAAGGTAATTCTCTGAGGTTGGGTGGAGTATAGGTTAATGCTGTGTCAATCTGTGGTGCAGTCCATCCTGAACTGAAAGGGTGTGAGACACCAGGTTGTTTTTCCTCACACAGTGATAATGGCATTGAAGATGGTGGTCTGCCTTCTTCCTTCTGTGTTGCCCCATAGTGCTGAGCAGCTGAATGCTGTTGCCTGAAGTGTTGATTTGACACCAGACAGATTTTAAAATAAACTCAATTTTCTTGGGGCTTCCTATGCACCTCTGTGTTTTGAGTATTTTTAAATTATTATTATTACTATTTATTATTTATCTTCAGTACCTTTTTTTCAGTGGCAAAAGGTCATGTAAACTGCTGCTGAACTCATAAGACCACATTTTTTTATACATACCCTTTTTGTTCATGCATGGTCCTTAGTTCTTCTATAACACATAGCATTCTTTGTTACAGATTTTCAGAACCTGAACAATGTAATCTTCAAAGTTTTGCCTAATAAGAGGGCACTAATAGCTTTTAGAAAGCACTTTTAATGTTTAATAATTTCATACACATTAATACCATAATGTTCTCCAGATGGTGAAAGCACAAAACAATAAAAATGCTTTCATCCTGGTAATGTGTGTGTCTCCCTGAACGCCTGCAGTCATGTTCTCTGTTCTAAATCTTTCAGATGTAATCAGTTAAATATGGTTAGTTCTCAAAATTTGTTGGATGGGAGACTTATGGAAGACATTAGGTGATTGAAAGAAATTATCTTGGCAGTACCTGGTGCATTTCTCACTTTCCTTAATCCACACTCAGGGGATGCCTGCAGACCAGAGTGAAGAGTGGAGCTCCTGGGGTACTGCTTGCTGAGGTACTTCCTCTAGAAGAGCTATCAGTTGTGGTTCTGTCAACTAGTGACCCAGAGAAATCCCATGTTAATCTACTTGGCAATCCTTGTCTAACCTTTTCTTTTTTATGGTCAGCCTACATAAATATCTTTGAAAAATGTTGCAGTATTGCCGTGCATTATTAACCAGCTCAACAATGTTAATTTTATAGATCGATGAATTATTTTCTTATTCAGGAGCTGAACTATTCGGACTTCCACACAAGTGATTAGAAAATGTTCCAGTGTTCAAATGGCTCATGATCTTCATTGAGGTGACTTTTCACTATGTGTGTGCATTGTAAGTAATTGGTGGTAGGCAAAGCCAAATCTGTTGTTTGGATTGTGGACTGTTAGTGCACACTGTTGGCTTGGCTGCAGAGTTATTTAACAGGATTGTGAAGTGTTGCTGATATGTAGGTACAGAAAAAAATGCATCCTTTAAGAGGGTATATGCTCTCAAGGCCAGGTGCTAGCAAAGCCCTGCAGTGCTAAAGAGCTGGAAGGGATGGGAGCATCACACGCGTGGTGTGGACATCTGCACCATCATCACTGAAGATGGAAGGCAAAACTGAGAGATGTTTTTATTAGGCAAAATGAGGATACCTGAGTAGATGCTCAACTGAAAAGTTTTTCTGTGAGCTCTGAAGAGATAAAATATGCAAGTCTCCATTGTATCCTGTGTAGGGGAAATGGATGTGACAAAGTGAGCATGAAAGAGGAAAGTGGAGAAAAAGGAAAAAATGTGGTCATCTAGGAAGGCGTAAAACCAAATCTGTCCAGTCTAGGGTAGCATGTGTAGCCTTGCGATAGGGCCTTGAAGTTGAGGACTTTGAACCAAGTGTTGTTAGAGCTGAAAACAGAGGGAGGCTTTCTGTGGTTGTGAATTATTTGTTTCCAGCTAAGGAGGTATGTTTGGGGGTCTTGTAGGTAAGTGAAGAAAGGACAAACTGGAAGAACTACTAAATGCTAATAAAGTAAAAAAATAGTGGTAGTGGTGATGGGATGTTCGGAGCAAAATTAAAGTTGCACTAGTTCACACATGATATGCATTTATGGAAGAAGCTAATGTGCTCTCACTCTTTAAAAGAGCTAGTTCATTAAGGGATCATACCTAACATAAAGGACACTCGAATCAACTGCAGGTTTAATAACAAAAAGTCCTCTCCTTGAGGAGCATTAAAAAACTGTTTTTTTTTTAAATGGCTCTCCAGGTTAGTTTATTTATTTTATAATTAGTTTTTATTTTTATAGCTTATGTGATAGCCACACAAATCAACACAAAATGAATAAAGATTTACAAAAAAGCAATGATTCATGTATGCAAGAGTGAGAGTAAGTTTAAATGTATGAAGTGATACTTTATACGGATTAGCTGCTATTGCTGTTTTGGTTTCTTGTTGTTTTTGTTTGTTTGTGTATTTCCTTTTATTGGGGTTTTTTTGTGTTGTTTTTTTTCTCCCCCAGTTTAATGCTAGTGTTAATGTTTAGTGTTGGCACTCAGGCATCCTTGGTCTGTAATTTCTTGGGACAATAAATCCGCAGCCTTTCACTTTTATCTACACTGCCAACAAGAAGTCATGTGAGAATCTGTGCAGTAGGCTGATGATGTTGCTAGTCAGCTTCACTTTCAGAATGCATGTGTGTATCTTGCTTCCTAGTTGAGTGCTGGGCTGAAGCACCCAGTTCCAGCATCTGGCTGCCTCACGAGCCAAGTCAGACAGGACAGTGTCCATACTGCTAGGTTTACACCTTGTTAGGTTAATTTTTTGTAAAAGTTTTGGTATGAGTCCAGTCTAGGTGGGCATCAGGGAAAAAAAAAAGTATAAAATCACTGTTTTTCTGACTCCCTATCAACTTAGGGTAATCATTTATAAGTGGAAGTTAGCACATTATTAAATACCTGTCAGGCTCATGTCTTCCTTCAGAAAATCAAATCCTTTGATTTTTAGGCACTGGATAAAACTGGACCTCTTCTTCCATAGCCCAAATACATAATCCAAGTCAAGAGCACCTCTGTGCAGAGGCTCTAGTACCTACAATTTCAGACAGGCTTCTCAGACCATGGGGAGCAATATGGTGTTTGAAGCCAGAATTTTCAAATCTATGGGATTTTTTTTTTACTCTCTACTTATTGAATGCTTCCCATCTTGCATGAAATACTTTTTGTTTTCAGTCATTCTGTTCTCTTCCTATGAAGAAGGTCAGTAGAAAAAAAAAGGGACTGGAAAATATGTTCCTGTTTATTCTGTTAGATTTACTGTTTTGACCATTTGACAGTCTCATCATCAAATTTCAGTCACCTTTTGATTCTACTTGGTGATTTTCTTGACACATCTTATTTTTAAAACAGTGTATATGTTATGCTGCATTGCATCATTTCACATGCATGCATTGTGCTTCATTTCTATCAGAAGTTGTCTTCAGTAAACTTACTGGAAAGCAGCTGTTTTTAATACTCTGCATTCTAGAACAAGTTCTGCAAGCATGAGTTAAAGGTAAAATTTTGATGCTAGGCATATGTGGTTTTTGCAGACTATTGTGTACTGTTTTTGCAGTAAAGAGGTAGAAAAGCAAACCAACTTCAGAACAGCTGTTGTTCAGAAGTCTGTAATTTACAGACTTACAGGGTTTTCAGTAGTTTGCCTAAAGATGGTTGCTTTAAATAATATGTCAATTGTGTGGTGATTTATCATAATCAATTTTAGTAATTCTTCTCTGCTTACAGTTAGTAAAATGTAATTTCTTTTAAATGCTTGCTAGACAGATGATGTTAATTTGTCTGTTTCCATCCCAACATTTCAAGAGCATTATAATGGAGATTATATAGCAATCCAGCATGAAAGCAAATTAAAAAAAAAAAACAAACAAAAAAAGGCTATAAAGCTAAGAGGAGACAAATGAGTTGTGACTGTTCTGATTTTTCCCAACTGTCGTAGTTCACAACACTTCCATTATGCCTGTTCATCTATCACGAAAAGCTCTTTGGGAGGAAGCACTGTGAGGAAACTCTCTGTCAGCACATCTATTAGTTTTAGGAAGTGGTAGGATACATCATCAGCTGGCTGAGGAATGCAAAAGAAAAAGGCAGGAGCCTTCCTTTTGGCTGCCAGAGGGGCAGGAATGTGTTCTGCCTTTCTAGGAGCAACCAGCCATGGACTGGTATATGGTAGTCTTTCCCCCGCTTCAGCCCCTATGTCGGCATCCTCCGAGATGCTCCTTACTCACAGGAGGGTCCTCACAATCTGTCCTCACAGGAGGAAAATTATGTGTTCCTATGTGAAGGAATTGGGGAGGACCATGAAATAGAGGTCTGAATGCATTTTTCTTTATTCTCTGACGTTGAAACTCCCAGGCTTTGTCCCATCAAAAAAAGGCAGGTATGATTTGCCATGCAGATTGTCAGATCCATAAGAATTAGGGTTCTGTTTTTTGGTTCTAAATTATAATATCTGAATATTTTAAAGTAACTAGGATGCATATGACACAAAGTGGGATTTCTGTTCCTGACTGACTTTCAGTTGAATATTTTTACAGACATTCATTGTGCCATTTTGTC
Source organism: Alaudala cheleensis (assembly GCA_013398995.1). NCBI lineage: Eukaryota > Metazoa > Chordata > Aves > Passeriformes > Alaudidae > Alaudala > Alaudala cheleensis. The sequence continues at coordinate 262,330 of VWYE01011265.1, forward strand.
ACACGAAATGTAAGAATATCAGGATATTCTTTACGTGCAGGGCATACATTATTTTCCTTTCCTGGCGTTATTTTGTGTAAATCTGGCTGAGAGGCATAGGAAGGAAAAAAACCCCACAACTATTTGGTAAATTGTAGATTGTGATTGGATGTTTAATACTCTCAGAACTTTTCTGCTTCATGATTACCTTATCAAAACGGATTCATTCAAGGTTTTATTTCCACATTTTATTTGTACTCTTATTCTAATGGTAACCATGTTATCAGTACACTTTTCTCTGACATGCAAGCCAATGTAATTTAAAAGATGCAGGATTTCTCTGTCGTGCAGTAACAGCTATTTTATTATGTCCAGGTGCAAGAGGAACATATATATAATGAACTTGCTATTTATGGAAAAATACTTCTGTGACTGCATGTATAAATACCTATTATGTCATTTCTTCATCCAACTTTTTGTTCCAAAAATTTTTTCCATAGATTTTGTATTGGTCATGATGTTTTGTTCTTCCTGGAAAAGTTGCAGTCCAACACTTTCTCCTTGAGATAATGAGACCCTGTAAAAAAACCTTAGAATGGTTGACAAAGTGCATTGAAGAGTTTGGTACCACATGAGTGGTATCTTGATTTCAGCAGCTTTGCTGATAGACTAAGCTTTACTATTTTTACTACTTTTACAAAGAGGAATCCTTCAACCTTTTTAATAAAATACATTTTGTTCACAGACAAGCAGCATGTGTTAATTGCCTAACCCTAGCCCATAGCATTCACGTGTTGTACTACTGTGGAATGACAACTTAGCTTGTGCTTTGCATGTCATTTTTCATTTTTACTTCTGTTCCCTGGGATAAAGTGTTGTAATTTTTCCCATCTGTTGTTGTGTTTCTTTTGGTTCTTATGTTTTAAATATTCTTCCACTGTGCCTAACACTTTTCATAGTTATCCAGCAGTTTCCCAGGGTCTTTAAATATTTGAAACAGAATCAGTTTTTATAACAAGGATTAAACAAGAAGGAATTTGTCAGGTTTATCTGTACAATTTATCTGGTTTCTCTTTTTGCTAGGTATTCTGAGGATTTATCAAGTTTTGAGGGTTTTTTCAGATTTTTTTTAACTTGGCCAAAAGTTGTATATTATGTTTATGATTAAAGTACAGATTGTTTGGCTAAAAGCATTATTTAGCTATTACAGAATTGAAGGATATATTGATTCACTTCAGCTTTGTGGGAAAGAGCCTAAATAATTTTAAGTATTCATCTTGTCACTTAATAAACCTTCTCTTTTGGCTAGTATGTAAGAGATGGAGAAATAAACTCCATTGAACAGTTAGCAGAGGTGAATAGACATTTTCTTTGATCATACACCTTCAGTGATGGTATCTTCTGGTTTCTGACAGATTTCCATAAATTATCAGATTAATTCACTGGCAGTGATTTAGCTATTGTAATTAAATTAGTTTGGTTTTGGTGCACTCAGTTCATAATTAGTAAGTATCATGTGCTTTTTTCCCTGTGGCATCTCTGAAAGAGTTGACATTATGATGGTATTCCCTAAGAAGGTTGCTAAAATGGCTGTTCTCATATCACTTTGAATCACAGAATCAAATACAACTGCATTTAAAAAGACTGACTGAAAGTAAAAACCTATATAAGAAACTTCCTATATCATTCTATTTGTTCTCAGCTTTCCACCTTCTTGGTTATTTGCTTACTTGCATTTTAAAGTTTCCTTTCTGTGTCCATGCTTATGTTGTTATGCTGTAAGAGCTCTGCTGCTTCTTCTTAGTGATGTTGTTTTGTTTCAGTGTGTAGAGAAACCTGCTTTTTAATATTTTTTAAAGTAGGGGAGTACATAAATCTGCATAGTTTGTTTACATTTTATGGTTGCTGGAGAAGATGGAAATATTTCATAACAATTTCAGAAGTGTTTAAAAAAATTGGAAATTTTTCCTGTAAAGACTGAAGGTGATCTTTTGTGTCAGTATTCTTTGTGTTCAGAAAGCAATTACAAGTGCAAATAATTTGCTTTCTCTACATGAGAAAAAAGGGAAGATCAAAATTTGAGAGAAGCCCTCTTTCTTCCCAAAAAGCAGTTAATGTTTAAATTGGTTCCGAGGCATGTTATTTGCAGGGTCTACTCAGCCCTTGGCTAAACGGTTATGTTTTTGTTGCTTTAATTTGCATACACAGAGTGAGTTTTATTTCAGTCCATTAGTATGGCATAAGGGTAGGATATATTGGAAATACACACTTTAATATTTGGTTTCAAGTGAGACAGTTCTTATTTATTGCAGGAAATACAGTAAAGCTACATGACAAAAACCATAGCAAGAATAATCTGTTTATCTTTTCTCTCAGTGATTAAATAGTTCAAGGCAATCCTAATAGGAAAAGATGCTTTTCTGCTTTTCAGTGTTGAGTTTTGAAAAAAAAGCATTAAAAAAACTGTTTTCTGTAATTTTATTAATTTCTCCCTTTGCAAATTTATTTTTCTCAATATTTTGTCAATATTTATTTGTGTGAACAAAGTCTTTGAATAAACTCCTTAATTCTGCATTTATCTCAGTATTAAAATACTGCTTGTTAGTATCAATTTGGAATTAAACTTCAGGCTCATAATAGGTGTGGAAATATGACAACACAATGTAAACGGGTAATGATAATTCTAAAGTTCTAAGAAATTTGTAATATTTTTCTCTTTCTTATTTTTCAAGCTTATTTTTGACAAAAATTACTTTTGTCAGTGCTTGACAAAACTTATATGCAATTTTTTCCAATGTCTGAATTTTTAGAATATGGTTTTGTGTTATTGTTATGCTGGATTTTACTTCATTAGCTGTCATGCTGCAGCAGATTACATAGTTCTCATAGATGCATGATAATAATTGATAAAGTCCTTGAATAAGAATGGTAATGTTTGTATTTGATAAGGATAATGCAGTGCCATTTTTTTACATTTCCAGGAAGTATATTTCTTCTGACATCTCCTATAAAAATTGGTTTGATATTGTAATGGAAATTTCCAGTTTCCAACTAATACCTAAAGGAAGATGGATTTATTTGTCCAGTGGGTTTCAATTTAAGTCTGTGTGCAGAAGGCAATTAGTCCAATACACTCTCTGTTGATTTCCTTGACCACAAAATCACAGTAAAATACTGCTGGGGTTAGTGGGAGGACTGTGGGTTTGTGAGGGGCCTGCAGGTCTGGTTGGTCTACAGAGGTAAAATGTTGCAAAGGGAAAAATAAGTGTTATGCTTACCAGCTTGTATCATGAATAGTGATATGGCTGTAGGGAGTAAATTAATCTGGTAAAATGTGCTTTTACCTGTACCTGAAAGCAGGCTTGCTTCATCTGTCTGTAGATGAATGGAGAGAAGAATAAAATAGTGAGGAAAAAAAAAAAAAGGAGAAATCTTGGATTGCAATCCTGTTTGAATGGAAATACTCAGGGTTAAGGAGTATGTGGAAAAAGTGGATAAAAATATGTACTTTTTTTCCCCTTACTAGAAAATACAAAGTAATCAATAGATGTCTATTCTGTTAGTTACAAGTATTTACTATTTAAAAGAAAAGGGAATCGAAGTATTATATATTCTTTATTTATAAATTATTTAATAAGAAGTATATAACAAAATGCACACTTTAAAATTTTGATGTCATGTTAGTTTTCAGTTTTAAAATGTATTGGGTTATGGTGACTGGACAGTAGGCAGTACATAGGATCTGGTTTTAATTTTTTTCAGAAAAGACAGTAAGATGCTGAACTGTCAGTAATCAGTCAATGATGCTGCCTGATGCTGGGGAGATGTGTACATATTATGCCTTGTTTGAGTGAAATGTCATAACACCAGTTCTATCTTTTCAAGTTCAGATGATTCTGCTGCACAAATGTACATTAATAGGCATGGTTTTTAAAGTACGTTTACCCTTGCTAAAGATAGCTATGGACCAGGACAGGAATTAATTTGAAGAACAAAAAGTAGGAAAAAATGGGTTATCTTCATAATTTCAAATATTCATAATATTAAACTTATGGCATTAGAATTTCCCAAGATATTTAGAAAAATTGAAGTTTCAGCATTCTTAAACCATAAGCAGAGAGAAAATAAATGTGAATTAAGTTTGAAGAAGGTGTAATGGTATAAGTCAGTAGCTTAAATACTGTTTTTAATCAGAATGGAGTCTTGTACAAAACACATGAAAAAGTCTAATTTTCCATAATGGTTTTAAATGGCATGCATTGTCGGGTTGTATTGATTGGCTATTTCATTACAGTTTTCATAAACTTCATTCAAGCATGACAGGATTATAGTATTTTTCCAGTGCTCTGATGTCCAACAGACTTGCTGCTTCATATTTTTATCTCAAAATTTGCTGATGTTCTCTAAGTAAAAAGGAGTGTCAGCTGTATAAACTCTTTGACTTGGCACTTCTTAATGATATCAAATTGCAGCAGTATTTTGTCTTTAAGAAGTTGGTCAGACTTCTCTTTGTCAGACTGGACCTAAATCATAGACTCAGGGACACTTTCCTGTCCCTTTTGTAGTCTTCTTTTCTTCTCACTGTAGAGAAAGCACTTAATTCACGAGACTATTAGGATGTACAACTAGCAAAAATGATTGTCACCATATGCAGCAAACTCAAGTGTTCTAAAATACGACAGTTGTCTTGAGAATGAAAGAATTCCTGTCAGAGCTGTATGTTACCTGTCAGTAACATATATTGACAGTTAATGGTCTTATTGTACAGTAATGCAGTATTGATGATCAGAAGTCAGATCAGTGATTGTTCTTGCTGTTTTGAAGACATATAAGCTTTTCTTGCCTGCTGGTTACACTGCAGCTGTCCTAAGTCATAGGAAGTGGCTGAGAGGACTTGGCTGCATTTGGTATAAGGGAAAAACCAAACTCAGTTTTATTATGTTAAGAAAACAGAATAAAATTTCCTTCCCCTTCCC
>VWYE01011265.1:267297-432451 GCA_013398995.1 Alaudala cheleensis
CCTTCCCCCTCCCCCAGCACCCCAGTTACATCCTTAAATCTTGTTGACAAGATCCCAAGTGCATGATTTCTGTATGAATAGTTCCTCTATCAAAGCTTCACACCTTATTACTCAGAAATAATAGTATTGTTTATATAAGTGATAAAAGATTTAAGAAAGAGGCACGCATATTAATATCTAGTGAGTACAATGAAAAAAAAAGTGAACTGGACTGTTCACATTTTTCTTGTTACAAAAGCAAAATCTCCAACCCTCAAATAATGTCTGTACTTTGATTTATGATACATACAGAAAAACCTCACTTCACTAGTTTGGTCCTCCAAAGTTAGTGCTTTTTCCTCTCTGAAGGAGAAGAAAAAAACCTACTGCACTACCAGGAAACAAAATTTCAGGCATAATTTACCACACTAATGCACTGTACAGGCTGAAATCTGTTACAGCTTGATTTCAGACACAAGTCTGGTGAAGAGTGAGTGAGCAAGAACGCTGACTCTGTAGATGAGTCAGATTGCCTCTTTATGGCAATTTTTGTGTTACTTAAATTTATGTATGCATTTTACAAATTAGTCTGAGGAAGTGAAGAGTGAGAAGGGCTTTAAATACGGAAAACAGCAATTTTGCTCAAAATATGAGTTGTGTGCATTTAATATGTTGTTGCTAGAAAGTATTAATTAGTTGAAATCGAGTTACCACAAAAGCTTATGTTTGAAGCTCTTTCAGTGAGCACATCAAGTGAGGTTTTTCTTTTTCAGAGTTGAACCCCTCTCTAATTGTTCAAAAGGGCTTATCTCTTATTGACATCAATATATGTCCCAGGTGGATATAGTAAATGCCAGCTGTTGCATTTTTAAGTACAGATGGCTGATCCAACTTCATCATTATTAAATACTTTGAGTAATAAATTCTCTAGTTGTTTTTTTCGATGTTGTCCTCTGTTGTTGTTTGGTGACTGGTTAGCTGTTAGAGACAGCAAATGGCTATATATGTATTGATTATAAATTACTGTCTGTATGAAATTTACAGTAAGTAATCCTGCTTAACTGCATACATACACAGAAGCATGAATGTGATTCTTGTACTAAGTGCTGCTATGTATCTCAGACTTACATTTTAAATCACACAAATGCTGAACACACAAATGTTTTAAGACCTGACTCTACTGAAGCAATTTACTTAATATGCTTTTTTTAACGTTTTTGCACATTGGAAGTTCTTTGAAAGTTTTTGAAAGGTGTTCTGTCCATTCTCATCACTTTCTGATAAGAAAATAAAAACAATATTTTAAGTTGTTTCAAAAAGGATGGAAGGATCTTCTACAAAGTCCCTGTTGATTAAATATAGCTTAGTTACTGAGGATTACTCAGGTTAATTCCATTTTTGTTAGATTTTCTATACAACAGGGATATAAGCAATTTCCTGAAATAAAGCAGATGCTACAATAGTTGTACAAATTACTGTAGCTGTAGCAGCAACCTCCCTCTAGAGTGTGTTGAGACAGAAGAATGAAATGGAGGCACTGCTGTGAAACAATACACCTATGAGATCAGTATAAAACTTACAAGATTTATCTCCCTTTTTATGGATGGCTTCTCTTTGTAAATATGTCAGTTCAAATAATCCTTCAGCAGAAAAGGACCATTTAATGAAATGTGGTCAGGTAATATGGCTTATAATAAATGTTTAATGTGAAAACATAAAGGGAATGTAAAAATGTTTCAAAACCCAGTAGAACAGATTTTTTGCTTTTGTGTATTATATAATAAAATATGGAACCCTTTTAGGGAAGCTAAAGTGTCCTCAAGTATGCTTGTTTGAAAAACTGCCATTTGCTGTTAACCAGCCTATGTACTTTTATAGGCCTAGAAGAGTAATAGAGTGATGTGACTGTGGAAGAGTCATGAAGAGTCTGTGCATATGTTATTACAGGAATTCATAATTAAATTTGTGATGTCTTACCACCATGATCCTGCTCAAGGCTTGATTTTTACATCACCTGCTGCTCAGTCGAGATCTAGATCACTTCCAATATGAGGTTTTGCTCCATAGTGGCAATCTTAGGTGTCTACCACATTCTGGGAAAAATTAGTGTGACAAGGCATGTGTTGTGTTCTGGGCATTTTTAAGCCCTGCACTAGATTCAGTTATTATGGTGCATTATTAAATTACTTTCAGTAGAGCAAAAGGAAGCAACTTCATGTACTTAATTAGAAATCCTTCTTAAACTGTTCTTTGACGTTTGATTCTGGAAGCTGCTGAATTAGTTTGCTTTCTAAAATGATTCTGCATATGGCAGTGAATTAAAAAGCATATATACAAAGCAAATGAAAGCTATCTATTAAAAACAATTAAGGTTGCTTTGTCAAGCCCTTAAAATTTGAAGCACCAGGATGTAATTTAAATGCATCTTGCTTGTGTTAAAATAGAATTTCTAATTATAGACTTGCGTGTAGGTGTTCTTTCAGTGGAAAAATGTAAAATTTGGCTCTAAAGGATTTTCATAAAATTGCCACAAGCTGATGGAGCATTCATTGCTGAACAGTGCCATTTACCTTGGTAAGGCAGCAGATCATGCTTTCTTTTGTCTCTATTAGACATTTCATCACAAATAACAGCAATCTTATAAATGGGGGTAATATAATCAATAATGAATTCTTCTTTCTAAAGCATATTTCTATTCCTTAATAATGTGTTATGCAGAGTATAAAAACAGCCTTTAATAACATGCCTTCTGAATATGTTTAGGTAACTTAAAAATTCCTTTGTGGACTAATTGTCTAATATTTTATGATGTTTGAAATGAAGACATTTAAACCTATCAGCCATGGTTTGTGGACCATTTGTTATTTTGTAGTCAGCTGCATCTTTGAATAAAATACAGAATTTGTGTAGCATCATCTAAAGTTGATCTCTTAATTGCCTCTTCACTTTAGGTGTCATGTGATGAGTCATTATATATTTCTTGACTTTGAACTTTTAAACACATTATAGCTTTGTCAGCTCATAAATGTAAAACTACTTCTGCAGAAGTATAACAGGCACTCTTTGTTGACAGTGTCAAACTGAAGTGCTGCAGGTCTCTGCATCTCAAAGATAACTGACTGCAGTCTGCTTTGTCACTTCTGTTTGCATTAAATTCTACTGAGTTGCCCTTCAGATACAATTCTACTGAGTTGCCCTTACAAGTTAGAGGAAATTGAGTATTGGTTATAAGAGTAGAGTATTCTCAAATGGCTGGAACTATTCCTTCATAAACCAGTATCTTCAGACAAGTATACATTTATTTTATTTAATTTCAGGGCTTTGTCTAACCTAAAACTATAAAACAATAGAATTTTGGGGTGATGTTGTAAGAGAAGTGTTCAGCGGGTTGAAAATACATTCTCCTGTTTCTTTGCATGGGAGATAAACATAAAAATAGTTGGCCAAATAAGAGGTGTACTTTGTCCTGCTTTTAAGAAATAATACCAGCAACCTTTAAAAACATGCATGCTAAAGGAGAAAATTGTTCTTATTCACACTGTTCTGTGAAGGATTGTGCAAGAGCTTTTCCAGCTGGATGATGTGATGTGTGTTGCACTGTCAGAACAAGTTAAAACAGAGAGACAGTGATAAGATATTTTTGAAGAGTTAACAACTTCTATGTTACTGGATTAAAGTTTAGGTATGGATGTTTCATTTTAGGTAGGTGTCATGTTCAGTGTAGCTGAATTACTTGCTTTTGGCTGCATTAGTAAAAATCAGTTAAGAAGGTATTGCAGACTAACACTACTGCCAACCAAGTGAAAAGGCCTGTGTATTTTTTATAGTTTTATAGCTTTCAGTGTATAACTTACGCCTTTTAAAAAATCTATATGCTGAACTGAAATCAATACATTTTAAAGCTGTTTGTTTTAGCAGTATAGTATTTAAGTCATTCATCTCTCTGTCTAAGCATCAAATTTTAGTATTACAGTCCCCTAATCTTTTGCTTGCTAAACCAGTAAGCAGTAGTCACCTTGGGAATACTTCAGTGTTCTTGTGAGAAGGTTGTGTGTCTGTTTTATTACTTAACATACTCATTTTCCTTCATGATCTCATAGTGATGCAGCTTTTTAAAGGATTGTTTTGGCTACAGCTAAGAATTTAAGTTTTCCAAGTCTTGCACAAATGCAAGCTACTTTATTATAGAATTGCAGAATACTTTGTATTGGAAGGGAGCTTTAAAGGCCATCTACTCCAACTTCCCTGCAATGACAAAGGACATTTTCAACTAGGTCGGGAGCCCAATCCAGACTGACCTGGAATGTTGCCAGGGACGGGGCATCTACCACTTCTCTGGGCAACATCCTTCAGAATTTCACCACCCCTATTGTGACAAACGTCTTCCTTACATGTAGCTTAAATTTACCTTCTTTTAGTTTAAAACCATTAGTTTTTGTCCTATCTCAACAAACCCTGCTTAAAAAGTCTGCCCATCTTTCTTGTAAACCTCCTTTAAGTACAGGAAGGCCACAATGAGGTCATCCCAGACCCCTTTCTTCTCCAGGCTGAACACCCCCAACTTTCTCAGCCTTTAGTCCTTGGAAAGGTGTTCCCTTGGGTTGTTTTTGTGGCTGTCCTGTGGACTCACTCCAACAGTTCCATGTCCTTCCTATGCTGGGACCCCAGAGCTGGATGCAGGGTTCCAGGTGGGGTCTCAGCAGAGCAGAGCAGAGCAGAGGGACAGATTCCCCTCCCTCCCCTGCTGCCCACACTGCTTTGGATGCAGCCCAGGACACGTTTGGCTTTCTGGGCTGGGAGTGCCCATGGCTGGGTCATGTCCAGCCTCACATCCACCAGTTGGTCGGGCAGGACTTGCCCTTGGTGAAGCCATGCTGGCTGTCTCAAGTCACCTTCCTGTCCTCCATGTGCCTTAGCACAGCTTCCAGAAGGATCATCCCAGACACAGAGAGGAGGCTGACAGGTTGGTAATTCCCAGGATCCTCCTTGCTACCTTTTCTAAAAATGAGTGCTGTTTTTCTCTTGCTTTTTTTCGCCAGTCTTCACTGACTCCATGGCTTTTCAGGTGTCTTAGAGGTGTGTGGAATCCTAGAGCTGTTTAGATTGGAAAAGATCATCAAGTCCAGCCATAAATCCAGCACTGCTAAATCCACCATCCTTACATAACTGGACACCTTCCCTATGCTGTTCCTTGAAAATCTGTTCCTGCTTTCACCATGTCTGCATTTACTTTGTGCCCTTTAGTTTGCCCAGCTGGTCTGTGCTCATCCATGTTGGTCTCTGGCCTTGTTTGCCTGATTTCTTGTTCCTGGGGATTGTGCTCTATGGAATGTGTTCTTGAAGATCTGCCAGGCCTGTTCTGCTTCCTTGTCCATGATGGCAGATTCCCTGGGGTCCTATTGACTAGCTGCTTTAGGCAATGGAAATTTGCTTTTGTGGAGTTCAAGACTTTCTTTCCTCTTCACCTCACCTTCTGCAAAATCCACCAGTGTGTTTCCCCTTCACTCCAGGCTTGTTTCCAACCTTGGTGTTCCCAAGTGGCTCATTTGAACTGTTGACCACCAGGTCCAGCCTTTCATGCCCTCTGGTAGGGGAATCTATTGCATGTGTTAAGAAGTTATCTTCCATGCATTCCAGGAGTCTCCTGGGTTGCTCACCATGCAACCTCTACAGTAGCTGTCAGGGTGGTTGAAATACCCCAGCAGGACAAGAGCCTGCAAGCCTTTGATTGATTTAGATTTATTTCCATATTTATTATTGATTTTTAAAAAATTACATTGCAATCTAGAAGTAATGTGTTGATTGATTACTAACATAATGTTACTAATAAAGATACCAAGCCAAGTTTTTTTGACAGTTGAAGTAACTGATTATGCCTTATGCTCAACTCTACCTTTTCACTGTTCTCTGATGCTTGATGTTTAACTTGGGTGTTCAAATGAAACAAGTCTTACTTAAAAAAAACAAAAAGGGAAAGAGAACTTGCAGATTTCAATGACTTATCTTCTGTTAAAGGCATGACTAAAATGGATTGACCTGTGTAGTCTTGAGAAAACAATCCAAAAATTTTTGTGGCAGTACGCATGTGTTCTATTTGGGAATCTGAATTTTGGAAACATGAGGCAACCATTTAGTAAGTATTTAGCAGGAGAAGGAGATGAAGGAATCAGGGAAACAGATTGTGAAATCTGAAGGATAAAATAGCCTTAAACCAAGCAATTTTGGCAGGAAAATTCTAGAAAGTAAATGCCTATTTCCTATGACCAGAGTATTTAACCATCTTAGATATCTATCTATCTGTCTGTCTGTCTGTCTGTCTGTCTATCCACCTATCTATATGTGTGTGTGTCTGTGTATGTATGTGCAGTGGCTCTTATCCCAAAAAATGATTTTACAATAGAGGTCCCAAGAGCTTTTGCTATAAAGAAAAGAAAATACTTCTTTTTAATATATCTCCAAATCTTAAAACAGATACTATGGTATTGGTTCCTAATTTTTCTAGACTTTTGTGGAGAAGAATATATTTTAAAATTATGATTGGGAGTACTTGGGTATCTAAAGATCATCTTATACATGTCTAATATCTGTTAATGCCTATGCTACTATACATTTTCTCCTAGGTCAGTATTTCTTAGCTTCACTGAAGTCAAGACACCCATCATGTTTGTCTTAGGGAGTTTCTTTGAAGTAAGGGAGCAAAATAAAACCCCTGACCTGAAAAACCAAAACCAGCCAAACAACAAAATCCCCCTGAAAACACAACAACAACAAACCAAAAAAATCCACCAGAAAAACAAAAAAAAAAACCCCAAAAAGCAACAACAAAAAACAACAAAAAACCAGCTTATGTGCTGCAGAGAAGATGGACTGTTTTTTCTCTGAGGCAAATCTCCTCTAAGATTTCTTTCTGTCACCTTGTTATTTCAGAGAGCTGACAACAATGCTTTACAATAATTGGGTTCTTCTGCTGGCACATTCTGACTCACCTACACTTTTGGCAAGACAAATACCATTTTGTTAAATTGGAAGGATGATACCTGATGTCCCATTTGCACATCTGTCCTGTTTGAAAATGTTATGTCTTGGTTTGAACACTGTGGAATCCTTTCCATTCTTCCACAAACTCTGCTTGCATAGAAATTTTCTGGGCATCTCATTGTTTTAAACAATATTTTTAGAAGAGTTATGGAAGATGAATATTCATGTCAAATGCAGTGCAAGTTAGTAACATGCTAGCATTTTATACTGTCTGTTGAAAAGTATGTTCAGATACATTTCATTAATAATAGAGGGCAAATGGTTGATGCTATGTCTGGATATTCCTTGAGCTGAAAAGAGTATCACAACCAGTTTATCTTGGATGATGGCTGAACTGTTGAGCTAATTTGGCAATTATTTCCTGGATTGTGGAGATAACTAAGATATCTGTAGTATCTAATTGAAATAATCTCAGCATAGTCCTAGGGCTTTTAGGATACACAGATCCTTTTTGGTGTGTGCATAAGTGCCACCAGTGATTTTAAGAATTATGTGGCAACAATACAACAGTGTTCTCAGAACTGTAGTTCATTTGGGTTCCATGCTGGGAATCCTGAAGTTGTTCATATCAGCAAAGATCATGCCTTAGCGTTTTTTTGGGTTCACCTGAGGCAAATATAGTGACAGTTTTGGTAAGACATCTATCTGCTTTGTGATTTAGACTCCCTGAGGAGGACAGACAATTGCCCAAGCAGTGAAAATTGGTATTTATAATAACATGTTTTTGTTCACTTTCTTCCTCCTTAAACAAATTGGGCCTCCATTTGTGTTGTGGGAAGTGTGAAACATACTGGTATTTCAGCCAGCACAAGTAGCTGCTAATCTGTTGGAACCCAGGACATTCCACTGGCTGCCCTGGATTGTCCAAGACCCTGGCAAAGGGTCCAGGGGTTTTTAGAAAGGGGGTTCAAGAGGGCAGAATAGAGGAATCTAAGCGTGTCCCTGTCCTTCTGCTCCTTCTTCTTGTCCTCCATCTTCTGCTGATATGGTGGCAGTTTTGGATTGGATTAGAGTAGAAATGTAATAGATAAAAAAGAATAAACAACCTTGAAAAACAGAGCTGACGAGTTCAGACTTCTTCTTCTTCTTGCACAGAGCTTGAGAAAGAAACTTCTTCTAGTATCTCAAGAGTCATTTCAACCCAAAACCCCTCACTGTGTTTGAAGATAAGTGTGACAGGCACAGAAGGCAAAAACTATTCATATATGGAAACACAGTCATCACTTTCCTCTTTCTCCTCACCTTTTAAGAATTGATTTCTATGGCAAGTTCCAAATAAGTCCCACTCATGGATTTGTAATTAATTACAAACATGATGCCAGTAGTGCAAGGGGTGGGATGCTCATCTCCAAGCAAAAACTGGGAGAACCCCCAGGATGTCTGGGGGCCTGTTTCCCAAGCAGAAGTGCTAGGGGAGGAGTGCAGTGTGGCTGGAGGCTGTGATGAGTGTCCAGGCTTTGCACCTGAGGCACAAGCAAGCATTTGTGAAAGGTGCAGGCTGAGGCCAGAGAAGCTGAAGAAGTCCCATCCCTGGCAATATTCAAGGCGAGGCTGGATGGGCCTTTGAGCAATCTGGTCCAGGGGAATGTGTTCCTCACCATTACACAGGGGTATTGGAACTGGATGGTCTTCAAGGTACCTTCCAAACCAAAACATTCTTTGATTCTAGGATATCCTAAGTCTTGAAGACACCAGTGAGCAAGCTCTGGAGGGAGAAACCACACCCACAGCACACATTAGAAACCATAAAAAGAAACTATGAGTGCTCATTGTGAGTATCTCTCTGCAAAGGAGTGTGGACCCATTTGTCATCCTGACAGGGATTCATCTGAAGCTTTCCAGGTGCCATGGCCTGGGATGTGCTCACAGAGACCACAGCTTAGTAGAAACAGGGATTGTTATGCTTTGTTCTTCTCTCACATAGGCATGAATGACACAGCAAACCAGGACTTGGACAGAATCAAACAAGATGGCAGAGTTCTGGGTGAGTGATTGAAAGGAATTAGTACTCAGGTTACCTGGTCCTCTCTTTAGCAGTAAGAGGAAAAAGAGTGTAGGCAGAAAATGTTGGAGCAGCAGCTGGACCATATGGGCACTTGTCTGTGCTTCTGTGGTTGGCTACCAGGAAGCACTTTGCACAGTGTCCAGACTTGCTTTTCTCCCCCATTACAGACTTTGTAGAGCAAGCCAACGGTTGTCTTGGAGCCTGCATGTGATGGAACCATGAACAAATTGCATTGGGCAGAGGCTTGGCTGCTTGGCCACTGCCTGTTGATTATCTCCATTGGGATATTGAGACATTGACTGCAATATTTTCTCTTTTGCTGCTGCTGTCCAGCCAATTCCCTGTCCATGGAACAGTTCTTACAGAAAATCCATATCTCTCCAGTTTACTGGCAAGGATGTTGTGTAAACCTATATCAGAGGTCTGCATAAGTCTAGGGAGATACTGTTGCTCTTGCCTTATCCAGCAACACAAGTCACCCTCTTGCAGATGGCAACCAGATTAGTCTGGCACAGTTTTCCACTGGTGAAGCCAAATTGGCTGACTCTTATCACCTCCCTGCCTACCATATGCCTTGGCACAGCTTCCAAGAGGATCTGTTCCATGATCTTACTGGGCTTAGGATATTTCTGAAGATCTCCATTTTACTCCTTTAAAAAATGAGTGCCATGTTTCTCTGTTTTTCAGTCACAGGACACTTCATCTGTCTGCCAGGACTGCTCAGATATGCTTGAGAATGGCTAGGCATCTACATCAGCCATTTCCTTCAAGAACCTGAGGTGCATCCTGTTGGATCCTGTAGTCTTCTATATGTTTGAGTTTCTCCAGTGATGGAAAGGAATTAACTCCCCCAGCCTTAAGCTTCAGGGACTTGGTAGTGTGGGAGGAATACCTGCCAAGGAAAATGGAGCCTCTTGCTCTGTATTTGCGGCATCCTGTTTTCTCCTTCCCCTTCTTACTTCTCTCTACTCTGCTTGGTTTGCATCTGGTAATCTGGGTTGATTCAGGGAACAAATACTTTCCATTTTTTTTCTGTTCTCTCCATTCCACCACTTCCTTTGCCCCCTGTTAAATTTTATGAGCTAGCCTTATCCTTTAACTTCTTTCAGATCTGCTTGGATACAAACTGCTTTTGTTCCTGGATTTGGGATAAGTAAATCCTGGATTTGACTAACATTATTTCATGTTGCTGAACACCTCAGTGATGCCTAGTCTTTGTCTGCAGCAGTGCTGCCAGCTTTTGCAGCGTGGTTTGGTGGAATGTTGCAAAAATGTAAAGATGTTAACCTTAACACATTTTTTACGTGATATCCAATAACAGATTGGAGATAGAAGTTCTTAGTGCATTAGAATTTAAAAAATAAATTTTACACCCTCCTGGTATTAGACTCTTGTTCATTTCTGTGATTCACAGTGGAATATTTTCTCTAGTGTATCAGTATTGTTGGCATTACTACAATCTTGTATATACAATACATATATATGCAACATACAATCATATATATACAATACATATATATACAATCATGTTTATTTTCATAGCAAAATCTTCATGCTGTAAGTGTATCCATCATTTCTTCAGTGATGATGATTATAACTAAATAATATATAAACTCAATCTTGAAAGATTTCATCTTGAATTTATAAACTGATGCCTTCTTATGATGCTTACTTTCTGCCACCTGCTACCACTCTTCAGTTAATGTAAAATCTTTCAATTTGTTAGGACAAGCCAAATGTGTTGGGAGTTCCTTAGCAAAAGAATGTTAAGTGTCAAAAAGACAGAATTACAGTAGGGATCTTTATGCCTTTATCTGTGTATCTTCAACAGGCTTGAGATTTTTGTGGAGTGGCAATTAATCATACACTAGACGCTGGGTGAATGTATAAAGGATAGTATAAAGACTGTCTAGACAGCTGTTTTTGTCCTTAAGCATTGCACCTTTTCACTGACAGGTCTTAATTGAACAGAAAGTTTAAATTTTGCCATGATAAAGGCCTGAAGGGTCACAGCCAAAATTATCACTTGTATTTGGAATCCTTTTGATGTAGATTGTTGTGAAGTCATATCTCTCAAAATCTTTGCTATAGGCTTCTGATAGATGAAAAGCAGAAAATAAGAGTTCAAGATGGATAAAACCTGACAAAAAGAGAGATGCCAGTTAATATGAAATCCTATCCAAACTGTAAATGATGCTGAAAGGCTGTTAAAAATTGCCACTGTGAGTTACACTGGAATATTTTACTGTGTTTTAAAGGCATGCAGTTCAGGAAATAATTACACATTTTATAAAGATGTGTCAAGGAGTATGCTGTGCCTGGTTAGCCACATCATTTGTGAGAAATTTTCTATTTTGTACTTGCCACGGCTATATATTTAAACTTGGTTATGCTTCATGCTTTTAAAAGGAACCAGGTATTTTTTTAATGACCTAATAATAAATAATTTAAAAATTTAATTAAGTGATATTCAACTGAAATTTGGAGGAACCATGTATTAAAGGCAGTGTTTTCTTTGCATGAGGATGTACTGGCTGATAGGATCATCACACTCTACAAGTCTCTTGAAAGGCTCAAGACTTTAGGTGGCACAGCATAAACAGAGTTAAGTGGAAAGTTTAAAGCAAAGATAGCTTGTTACTGATTGGAAGCCCTAAAAATATCCTTATTAAGATCTTGATAATTCTACACCCCTTGATGTGTTTGAGTGGACTTGGCAATGTGGGGCTAACAGTTTAACTTGATGATCTGAAATGTCTTTTCCAGCTAAATTCTATGATTCTATGAAATAATATAGATATGACATAAAGTAGGCTGCAGAGTTATGAATTAATTATTTTACATTTTAGGCAAACATGTTACTTTGTGAAGATGAAACAGCAGTGCGGTCTGCTACAAAGGAATGAAAGCCTAGTGAGTTAGACTGTATTATGTTATAACAAAAGAAGTTTGGGATGCCAAAAATTGTGTGTGATGTGGTACTTTGAGTTTGAAACAACAGTTACTAATGTTCTTCTCAAGTTTTTAAATTTGCTCTTGTATTAGGAAAAAAAAGGGAAAAGTAAAGAACAAAACCATGGTACTAAAAGATAGGATACTCCTTCCTCTTCTTTATTTTTTTAAATAAAATGTGGGGTGGATGGAAGAACTCTTGATCCATCTTCATTTCCATATTCAGTAGTAATAACATAATAATTTATTGCCTAAAAAAAAAAAAGAGAAAACAGTATATTGGAAGAAAAGAAATACAGATTATACCCTTAAGTAAAGTTCTCTTAAAAATTTTTTTTCTTTTAATCTCTTTTAATGGGTTTTTGTACATGATTCAGACATGTTGTTTGTATTTGGCAGTGATCCTAAAGTTCTGCAGAACAAATATCACTCAAAACTTGGAGTTGTAAATAGTCTATCAATTACGTTTCTGATGAATACTGTTGTGACCATTTGTGTAACTTTTGGTCTGCACCTTACTCTGTTAGGATCATTTTTTTTCTGCTTTGAATCGGGGCAGAAGCTCAGAGGTGATGGGGTAAAGTTTGGGAACTGAATCTACCAGCACCAGCACTCTGAGTAATGGAAGAGCTCTGTTTGCCTGAAAGGCCAAAGAATGTGGCCTGGAAATTTATTGGAAAACTCTGAAAGCAATGTCAGGATTGAAAACCTGAGGGAACCTGATTTTAAGGGTCTTTGCTGGAAGAAATAAATTTTTAATGCCACATATTTGAGAGAATTTAATAAATGCTGCTGTGAGTGGAGATAATTCTATTTTTCATGGTAATTCCTAAGATAGATAGTGCCTATCTTGGCTTTCAGCTTACACTAAATTTGCAGTACTTCCAGCTAGGAAAGCTTTTGGTCTACCACCTGGACAGCTTTTGCATGGAATCTGTGAGAAAAAAAAAAGTGAACACCCCAAATGCCTTTTCTGAGTCATATCACCCAAGCACCAAATCAAAGCACCAAATACTTTTGAGTCACACTTAAAGGTAATTTCTTTCTGAGGCATGGGTCTCTTAAGGATTGTGAGTTAAAGCAATTCCTTCATATAATCATTATAATCCTGATCCACATGGTCTTCAGTTGGAAAAGTCAATACTGGGTTTAGGGATTACTTCTGAAATACTGCAAAAATTGTTTCAGTGAGCTAAATTTTGTCATGTTTGAGGTTTCAGTTCTTGTGTGTAGCTCATTCATATCTATGAATAGAAAGGAAAAAAAATCAGGTGGTCTCTTTACAACTGGGGAATGAATGCCTACATGGGAAGTACAGCTGATAAAAATATGATTAAACACAGCATTGAATCACAGTTACAATCTGAAAACAACAGCTGTATGAAGTCAGATACAAAATAAGTTCTAATGTCATACTTAGGATGAGAAAACTCAAGCATTTTAACCACTTTCAGCTGAGAGGTAAACCACAGAGAAGCTTACCATTTCCCAGCCTTGGACTCCTCCCAAAGTTTTCCCTCCTTTTGAGTTCAGGAAATTGGGATTCTTCAATCAATGAAGCTTCCTAACAGAAAGAATGGTCAGAAAAATTCACCCCCCCTGTGAAGTGGCATATAAATAGTGTTGGGAGAGTTCTTTTTTTTTTTCCCCCCCAACAACTACAGTTCTGTAATTGGAATATTTTGATGCAATATGTGTCTATTTTAAGCACGTTTCAATTTGGTCAACTGGAAGTGTGTGTGGGAAATTGAGAGTAGCATACTTCTGTTGGCTAGAGGCACAGTGATTGTTGGCTGACTAGACAGTGCTTTTTTCAGCAACATTGATCAACTGGTATTTCCTTACCACTTTTTTGGGAGAGTTCTCATATTTTATAGGAAATCATAGTGCTGGGATTTAAAGCAAAGTATCTAATGCAAAGTTCATGTTTTCAGGATAGTAGTGGGTCTTTGGGAGATTTGTATTTTAGACTCATGAATAAAAATCAGTTTGCAGGAACTGATCAACTTAGATAATTATGATATAGAAATTTAAGTAGGCCTTTCCTGCCATGTTTAAATGGAGTGCACAGCATGCTCTGAAGAACTGAAAAGTACTTAAATATATTCAGTGGGCCAGAACAGGACATATGTTGTGGTTTTTTTCCAGTCAAGTAGCTTAGCCACAGGTACACGGACTCTGGTATATAGTGTGTGGCTTTCTTTATTAGGTGAGCTCACATCATTTTCACTAAATTAATTGAGCTAGTGTGTCACCCTGAATTTTTAAGCCTTCTGATAAGCTGTAGTTTGGAGTCAGTTTTCCCATGGTTTTTCATGTAAATAACAGGTGTTGTTTTCTAACTAGCTTAGATGTTTACATTCTTCTTAGTGGGATGGATTTCCTTGACAAGCATGTGTATTAGCCACTGTGTGTCTAGAGGTAGGAATTTTCTCACCCAATTAGAACCTTTCCCTTTTCCTGTACATAATAACCCTGATTTGAATAAAGATCTCTTTCTTTACTTTCCCCTCCTGGTTGCTGTGTCGTGCCGTTCTTTCGTGTAGCAGCGCGACACTAGTGGTAGAGGCATCTTCTTCTCCAAAATCAGACAGTTACGACATTTTTGTTTCTTGGGTTCCCAAATGAATTGGCATTTGGAAACTAATTTCAGCTTCATATAAAAATATGTAGTGTGCCAAAATAAGCTTTCAGTCAAACAAGGTATATCATTCAGTCTGAAACTAAATACAGCCATGGTCTGCATATGACGTTTTCCTGTGGGGAAAATGAAAAAAAGAAAAGCCCTCACGTCAGACCCTAGAAAGTTGATGGAATGGCTTTCACCATGGATGGCTCATCCTGGAGGCCATATCTAAGCATGTGGAAGACAAGAAAGTGATCAGGAGTAGTTAATATGGATTTGTTAAAGCAACCTAACTGCATTCTATGGTGGGACAACTGATAGATGGGGGGGAGCAATGATTGCTATCTACTTAGGCTTCAGCAAGGCCTTTCTCCCATAACGCCCTCATAAGCAACCTCAGGAAGTGCAGACTGGACCAGTGGAAGGTGCAATGGGTTGATAAATCACTGAATGGCAGAGCTCAGAGAGTAACGATCAATGGCACAGACTAGTTGGAGGCATGTTGCTACTGGTGTCATTCAAAGGTTGAAGCTTAGTCCAGTATTGTGACGTCTTTCAAGAGGATGTAGCAATGTTGGATGCCAGAGCATCTGGTTATTTAAATTGAGGTGGCAGGAAATTATTCCATTTTTGTGCATGAAAAAAAGATCGTCAGATTAAAACAATTACATTTGTAAGATTTTGAAGAACTGTTATAATTTTATGTAGCCATTTATGTGTAGTTTTGTAAATTGTCTTTAGTCTACTTGTGTTGATGAGAAGACCTATCTTATGGAAGCAATAATAATTAGATATTAGAAACAACCAGACACTGTAACATACCTTAAAACACTGCAAGTGTTTGTCATACTAGAATTCTGACAGCCTTGAGGTGATAATAGTAATTATTGGAAAACTGAGCAACTGCTTGTGTAGAGCCTAACTTTACTCCTTTATTAGTGGTTTGCTTCTGTGCACTTGAGAACTGAATTTTAAGGTTACTTCTATGAAGCAACTCCACATTCTGATAACTGACTCCGCTTCAGCAGGAGGAGAAACAGTGCTTCCCACAGATAGGATTAGTAAAACCTCTGGATTACACAGAGAGCGATGGAAGCAGGTATGTTGTAGAATTTTTAGTTTGATTGTACTACGATTAGGTTTCAAGCTTACTTTCAGCTCTTAAAAGCTTGCAGTCTTTCCCCCGTCAGCCACAACCTCTCTCTTAGCTGGAATGATCTGTGCTCACTGGTCCCTAAATCAATTGCAAATCCATTGTAATCTGGAAAGTAGAATTATTTTATCACTTAAGTAATTTAGGTATATTCAGGAAAGACATCAAGGAAAGATCTTTAATCCTTCATGGATCTTTGAGCAATGCAGTCTCAATTGTGTGAATCATCAACAGAGGACTTTTAAATGCAGATATACTATAAAAATTGGCCACTCAAAAACAACTTTAAAAATTACTGCTTCACCATCAGTCTTTTGGGAACCACATCCTACTGTTTTCTGTGGGCTTTTGTGAAGTTATTCTGTAGTTTCCTGACAATATGCACCTTAAAACACAAGGTTGGTCAAGTTATATGGAAAATTGGAACTCACTGTACTTTAATCCAAAAGTTTTGAGTTAGCATATGCTGTACCTGTTCAAGCCATGTCACAGGTCAGTGTACTGAAAGGAGAACATAGAGTATGGCAAACAGAACAAACTTGAAGATTTTAATTTTAGCTTTGATATCATGGCATGGGTTAATAAGAGGTCACCATTTTGAAACTGATTAAAGCAAATCTATGGCCTAAAGTATGAAAAAAATAGTCAGGTAGTCATATGATTCTTGGTATCTTGTCAAACCACAATAGCTTTTCAAGTATAATTTCAGAATGTTCATCTTTGTTTATGTATTTCTTAGTTTTCAATTTAATGCCTTACTTGTGTATATGCAGCATAAAACTGCAGGGGTTTTTTTGTTTTGTTTTGTTGTTTGGTTTTGTTTTTTTTTTTTTTTTTTACAATACAAAGCTTTAAATAGAAACCTTCAGAATCTCTGCACATGTTGTAGAGATTTTTTTGTGGTGATCTCTGCCCAGAAGGAACAAACCAGTGTTTTTATTTTTAAATCTGTGGCCTTCTACAGTTACTCAAGACTTGTCTGACAGCAGATACTTCACAGCTGTTGGTTTCTTTCTCAGAGACCTCAACACTAAACATCGACTGTCTGATGTTCAGCTCATAAAACTAAGGTCCAGATTCTCTGTGGGATGAACTTAAGTGCTGAAGGATGTGAATTCCCACTCATGCTTCTAGGTTAGCAAAATACCCTAATCCCCTGATGTTGAGTGCTTGCTTTATTACTGTTCATGTCTGAAGGCATTTACACGGCAGACTTTAGCAGCTGTCATTCACATTTGAGGCTGTTTGGATTTAATGGTGTGTTTCAATGCTGCAAATTTTGCATTACTTTTAATGCCAAACCTGTCATAGTAAGATTTCAGGCATATCACTCTCTTAGATGTTTTGTCTGACTGACTTAGTATACTGAGGCAGGAGAGCAGGGAAGTTTTCAATGTTGCAGTTTTTATTCTATTTTTCTTAAGCTCTTTGTCTTTTTGATGAATTGTGAAGTGAACTTAACAGTGTAATTTGGGAAAACTTGTACTTTATGATGGTAGAAGCCCAAGAGAGTCACTTCTGTGGTCAGTATCATTTGGTGTGGTTTTTTTGTTTTTGTTTTTTTTTTATATGAGATTCTGAAAGTATGTTTCTGGAAACCTTGTGACTAAAGTCTGATGTGAAAACACTAAGTCCAAGTATGTCCCTCATCTTTCTTGAGTATATTCTTAGCTGGCATGGACCTCTCTACAGTTCTGGTGTGGAAGGGTGAGTAGTCACTAAGAGCAAAGGTGATAGCTTTTGGCATAGGAATGAATGCAAGTCCTAAAGTTCAGAAAAGAGGAAGAGGAAAGGTAAGAAAGAGAGTAACAGTTTTCTGCAAGGTATGAGGTATCTCAAAAGATTTTGAGAAGTTTTTCCAGTTGGATACGGTAGAGAAGGAAGTATTCAAAGTAACAGGATGACTGCAGGTTCATCATGATATATGGACTTTTAAACCTGGCCTTTGATAGCTTTCAAGTCTTGCAGAAGTGCATTTGTTTGTAATGTACTTGTTCTTCTTGCAAAACTCAATTTTGTCACTCTTCTAGCAGTGTGTTTCTCTGTTGCTTATTACCTAGGTTATAGTTATTAATGTTTTAAAAACTTTTTGAATCTGAAACTTCTCTCAAGAGTGTGAAACACACACCTTAGGTTTTCTATATTTACAGCTCTGTTGCTGTTTAAACAATTACTCCTGGTTTTTGTTGGGAAGACTCACATTTCTCATTTGAATCTCTTCCATGGTTCATTTTATGAAGTTCTTAATAACTGGTTCTATCAATCAGTTACGGCTTTTTAGATAAGCAATGACTTTTTAAGTGGCAGCCTTACAGCTGTGTCTTGTGACCCATGTGTCTGTTAATTGTTTGGTGATACTAGAAAAGTGGTACGTGTATTTCAGAAGTGCAGGAAAAACTGGTGAAAGAAAAAGAGGAAGAACACTGAATTTTGTTCATTATGTGTGAAGGCAATAATTAACTAACAGTGAGTGAAATGTAGCAAATTTGAGTTCTGAAATTGTAAGTGTAAAAACACTAACTCTGGGAAAAGGAGAAGCATATGGAAGCAGTTTTCTCTAGGTGAATAGCAATTTCCCGGATGTGATTTCTTGATTTTACTCTGAAATATTAAATTTATTTTATTAAATGAGAAAAAACCCTTTTTACTCAGCTGAGTTTTGAACTGCTGTGTGATTTTTTTGACCTTGAAACATCATGCTTGTAGAGGATAAATCTCTTGTTAACGTCTTGCACTTTCATTACTAGGTGACATTGGATACCCCTAAATAGTGCAGAGCTTCTGCCAGGAAAAGACAATGAAGTTTTTCCAAAAAACTCAGATCCAAAGCAGACTGTTTTCCAAAAGTCTGTGACATTTTTGCATAAAAAACAGGAAACTCATACAGGCCAAAATTATTCTCATGTTGAATACTGAAGGCACTTTTAACTAAAGGAGACACTTCAAATTGGAAAATAGTATATTTTGTCTTTTATTAAATAACATTTGCCTTAAAGTACAAATGTTTCCAGTGTGATTTCATAATCAAAATAGCGCAACACAGTGCATAGCTACCACTATTAATTTCATTAGATCAGGTTTGGTTTTAGTTTCACCATGGAATGGAATTTAGAAATGTGGCTTTTTCTATCATTTTTAATTTTATTACATGCTAGAGAGTGAGATAATAGAGCACGCAAATTTTAAATCCAGCTGAAGACATTGCCAAATTATTATATGGTAAAAGCAGATGGAGAATTAATCTTTCATTCAACTCAATAAAATAAAAAGTGAAACCTTAATTATAATCTTGCCTGCTGCTGCTGTTGTATCAACAATTAAGCTACAGCTATAACTATGGCATTTTTCATGGAGCAGTGTGTCAATGACTTCTATCCAACGAGAAATTGTCCTTGCTTCGCTCTTACAGAGATACTTTTCTAGAAATAAAGAGGTTAATTTTTTAAGGCATTTTCTTGCTTGGAATAATTTCTCTTTTATTTTTATAATTCCTCTTTTACTGTAATTAGTCATTACATTCATCAAGGGATTGCTTTGAATTTTGACAACTGTTAGTAGCATTTGTAACAAATTTTATTCCTAAAAGCTTTGGGAATGACTGCATTACTATTCTAAATGTAGAGAATGGCACCATTTTTATAAAGCACAAACCATGTTACTTATAAGTGCTGATTTTTTTTTTTTTAACTAGATATAAGCTTATTTAGTATTTCTGCAGTTGAAAAGGAAAAATGGAAATTGATGGGACTGAAGACTAATCAAAATTAATTCCTTTCCAGAATCTTAATGTTGCCAGTTGGCTACTGGATTTTGATTTTTCAGTTGTCCCACTGTTGGGGGGATGATAGATATGTTTCTTTTTCTTACTTATAGAATTTTTTTCCCTTAAGTTGCTAGGACACCAAATATTGAGTACTTATTGGTACTTAACCGAAGACAAAAGAGGTGGCCAGGGAAGATAAGGGAGAACCTGGTTACACCTTTGTCTCTGGGAGGTTTCCCTCAGAGGGGAAAGATAAGTGAGAGTTTGGGGGCAGAAAAGGGACAGGGNCTTTAATTTTATAAATTATAATAATCCGAGGGAGGGGTTTTGAATTCTCCATTCCAAGGAAGGCCCCAGCTTTTCCTTAGCAGTCACCTGTCTTTCAAACCAAGACACACCCATGGATTAAATGGTTTTGCAGAAGACCAGTGTTTTCTTATAGAGCAATAAGCTTTTTTTCCCCCATTCCTTTTATAAAGTCTCTCATTTGTCAGCCTTTCCTCCCTTTTTTAAGTCCCAGGGACTGGCCCAGCACCTGGAGTGCCTGATTTGACTCTCTGAAATTGGGTGAGATGTCTTTTGGGACTGGGCGTGTGAGAGGGTGTTATGTGAATAGCATCCACACTTGATTAGTTACATGCATGATCTTCCTTTTGTGGCTCCATTGTGTATATTTGGTATAGATACTTGGGCTTTGTAAACTCTGACAATTTTGTTTTCAGGAGTCTTAGACGCTACTGCTCCCATTCATCTGAGATGTGAACATCTTTTTCTGCTGCAAGAATAGTATTTTCCTTTCCATGTAATCCCTCTGTTTGTTAAGTGCAGTCCTTGTGTTTTCATAGTTATTCCACTTTAAATTATTTCAGGGTAACCTGGTGTCTCTTGTGTTTTCTAGATAATTAAAGATATAGGTGTTGCATGATTTGTATAGTAACTAGTTTCTCAGTTTGGGATTTTTCCTGTTTTTTTAAATTTGTTTTGAATGCTCCCTGAATAGATTAAAGGATTTGACTATTTTAGAATTAGAAAACAATTTAATCTGAATGAAGTCTCATAATTTTCAACTATTTCTTGAATATTAGTGGTTTCATTCCTATTGGGCTAACTCCTCAGTAAGGAGAAGATTTTGCAGAAAAATGTGTGGAAACATTGTTAAGTATAACTCAGTAATCCTCTTATCTAATCTTGCTGCAGCTTAACTATGAGGTATAGTTCTCTTCTGACCAATTGTATAATTGCTGCAGTCCTTTCTGAGGATTTATATCAGTGCAAAACTGTGTTTCTTGCAGAGCAATAAAATATATGTATCAAAACTATAATGATGTTCCAATTCCATTCAAATACCTTAGTATATGAGTTCTTTTGTACTGCAGACTTAGGACAGTAGAGAGCTCCATGAAGTAGCCAGGATAACAGAGGTGCAGGAGGCATGACAGTGTGGAGTTTGTGTGCACTAATGTAGCCTACATCCCATGGGTTTTGGTAAGTTATTGGAGAGTATCATATGATGCACTGCAATTGTAAGCCAAAAATGTCCAGTTATGTTTGGGGCTGGTGCAGTATAAAACCAGAATTACAGTAAAGTAGGGCAAGAACCTGAGCAGTTGAGAAAAAGTAGGCTAGCCATTTACATTCTTTATTTCTGTGATGCTTAGTAATTAACTCCTGTCATCTTTCACAATCAATCTCAGCACAGGGAGAAGGATCTGAGATCCTTCTTCTTTCCCCTTTGTTGCCAGCTCTAGTGAAAGGTGTAGAAGACTGCTTTTCCAGCAGTTGTGTCTGTAATTATGCTGGTCCATCTGTAATGAAGGCATGAATGTGTTCATATCTGGCTTAATAACAGCCCTGGTAAATCTTCCGAACTTTCAAGTCATCCCTTCAAATCTTCCTTCTGCTTTAGGGCTTGTAGTTGCAGTCAGAGAGACATCCACAGCCATGCTTCATTCCATCTGTGTTAGATCCAGGGCAAGATTAGACTTCATTAGGTTACTACACAGAACAAGAAATTTTAATCTTGATAACAAATTCCCGAGGTTTAATTTTATTGTTCTGAACACAAGCATATTACTTAAGTTTGTCTTTAATCACCTAAGTCCTTTTATCTTCTAGAAGATGCTGGTACTGGGGGGCTGTAAACATTTTCCTCAAAAGCATCATGTTGGAAATGGAGTATTGCATCATGCAGGCATTTTCTTTTCCTTTACAATTGGCCAAAGTGAGGCATTTTTTAGTAGTACTTTATGTTTCCTTTTTCCTTGGGTGATTTTTAAAAGGTTTTTTTCCTCAGTGAACTAATCTGTCGTTTCCTAAAGCATCAGTCAATGTAATATTTTTGGAAGCAAAAGACTTCAGAGAAGCCTTACTGTTAATAACTGGCAGTTTGATCTATTTCTTCTTCCTCTAAAAAATACATCTTTGGACTGGAGCTTCTGCATCTGAAACTAATTATTAGATCCATCAGTTCTGTAATTACTGAAAAGGTGAAGTTTAAAGGTGCAGACTATGAGTGTTTTCTTCACTACATTTTACTGACTGCCTGGAATTTAACACTTTTATGTATGTACTGTCAATACAGCCCAACAGTATTTTCTGCATCAGTGTTTTCTGCTTAGATTGTGTTATAAGTGGCTCTTGGAGCTTTACTCATGATTGTATAAACAATATAATATTAAACATGACTAACTGGAAGTTTCAGATTGGTATCACAGAACATGAGAGTTTTTCTATGATACATTTCTCTGCTGATTGTCTAAGATGTCTGTATTTATTCCAAATGTGTTGCACTCAGAAGAGAAAAACATTAAGTAACATTACTTTGCCCCCTTTTGGGTCCAAGTTCCAAAATAAAGGAAATAAGGAGTATCTTCTTTAAAGATAAACATCAACTTTCTTAAAACATCCTAACTTTTTATTGCTGTTCTCTTTACTACTATGGTAGTCAGTCTCATTTTCCATCCAAGCACCCATATTGTTAAGTTTTCCCTGAGACCACACAATCTGTTCACAGACATGTTTAGTCTTTGCCTTTTCAGGTAACAGTGGTTTTGGGCTGTGTTCTGTCACACAGCATCACAGATACATCTCTGTCAGCAATAGCAGTTCTGTGATAGTGGAAGGAGATCTACTGCTACAGGCACCCATCCACTCTAATGACAGCACATAGTGACATTTTACTTATTCAAGAAGTTACTCTGTGCTGTCAAAAGTCAGTTGTGAGTCCTGAGAAGAAGTGCAAAATCAGGCTCCTGAAATGAGCTGAGCTCCAGGTCTAAAGAGAAAGAAGTAAAAGATTTGTGGCTTTGAAGGTGTGTTTAAGGAGAGAGGAATTGTTGGGAAAAGAGGTGGCAGCTAGGTAATAGGTTACATGAAAACCAAGACTAGAAAAGGCTTTTAGTGAAGCATAAAACTGTGAACAATATTGTTCAGCCTTTCCAAGCAAGTTCATTAATAACTTCTTCCTTTGTCATATTTTTTTGTATGGACTTTGCAGGTTGAATATACTTCAAAGTAAATGGAATAGTTTCTTGGTTTTTAGTTCTGTTTTTCTCTAATTCACAGTGTGAAAAAATATATATGTGTATACATTCATGTACAAGGCAAATGTGAAGTATATGCTGGTATTGCGTTCTTCATTATATTAGATTTGATACCTTTTGTATCCTTCATGAGATGAAATGTAGTCTGTAAGATGCTAATTTACTATTTGAGACCAGAGGTGGTAAGAGTCATATTTTTTTTTAATGTGACAAATCTAGGGAATTTTGTTCTGTTCAGTACATTACCTTGATGCAAATTTTTTTGTTCAAATGCCTTTTAAATTGTGTGCCAGTGTAGGTGCTTTTTTTAACGAATAGCTTTTGGAGCCAGTAAATTGATCATGTGTCCATAGGCTTACTTTGAAATGTAGTTTGTAACAGCTGTGTAAGGGTGCTCTTTTTAGCAATCTCTTACAACTCTTTAATGGTTGAGGGAAGGAGAACCGGTTTGCAGAAGCATTTGAAGGGGACCATTTCACTGTTATAAACAGGCAGCAGTTCAGAATATTCTCATGTTTGACAGGGATGTTTGGCATTAGAGACATTAGTATTTTTAGTGCACCTCTTGTGGCACAAGCTTTGCTTTGTGGAAAAGGATTGGAAGATAAATGTATCTTTACAGCTGCTCTTGCTGAAAAGGCTAAAGAGCCAATAATTTTATTATTTCTTTAGTAATGTGTGTTACTAAAAAGTTGTAACTTCATTCTAGAGAAACTGTTGGCAAAATTAAGGGTAAAATACATCTGGGTACCTGTGGCACGATGTAAAATCTTCATATTACTATTGTCATGGCATCTAGCCATCCAGTACAGAATTACAGAATGGTCTGGGATGGAAAGGACCTTAAAGATCTTCTAGTTCCAACCCCCTCTATCATGGACAGGGATGCCATTCACTGGATAAGGTTGCTCAGAGCCACATGCAATCTAGCCTGGAACACTGCCAGGCACAGGGCATCCCCAGCTTCCCTGGGCAACTTGTCCCACTGCCTCTTGACTCTCACAGTAAGGAATAAATATCTTCCTAATATCTGACCTAAATCTCTCTCCCTTTAGTTTAAAACCTCCTGTCCTATCACTCTCTGCCCGTGTAAAATGTTGCCCTCCCTTTTTCTTCCTAAAGAAAGGGGAATACTTTAAACACCGGAAGGACCTTGCAGTAAGGTCTCCCTTGAGCCTTCTCTTCACCAGGCTGAACTACCACAGCTGTGTCAGCCTGTGTTTGTAAGAGAGATGCTCCAGCCCTCTGGTCATCTTCATAGCCTCCTCTAGATCCCCTTTTAAGAGACCCATGGCTTTCTTGTGCTGGAGGCCCTTGTGCTAAACACAGCACTCCAGGTGAGGTTGAGAAGGGCAGAGTAGAGGGGAAGGATCACCTACCTAGACTGCAAGTGCACACCATTGGCTCATCTCCAGGTCTCCATCCAGAATAACTTCAAGTCCTTCTTCACAGGACTGCTCTCAGTTCTACTTCCAGTCATACAGTCGTACATGACCCTGATTGCCCTGAACCAGGTAAAGAACCTTGAACTTGGATTTGTTGAATTCCATGAGGTTGCCGTGGGCAGCTTGTTTCTCAAGTTTTTCCAGATCCCTCTGGATGACATTCCATCGTTCTGTTATGTTAGCAGCACCACTCAGTTTCATGTCATCTGCAAACCTGAGTTGTGTGCTCAATCCCACCATCTGTTTCATTGATGAAGATATTGAAGAGTGCCCGTCCCAAGAGAGAGCCCTGAGGGACATGACTTCCACTGGCCTGCATCTGGACTCAGAGCCTTATACCACAGCTGTCTGGTGTGTCCATCCAGCCAATTCCTTATCCCCCAAATAGTTTACCCCTCAAATATATGTCGAGGGAGTTAAAGAAATCTACGTCGATTATATTAGCTGATCTTCCGGTTGTTGGCTGTTGCAGTCTCTCAGTCATTGAAGGCCACTGTGTCAGAGGTTAGTCAGGCAAAATTTGGACGTAGTAAAACCTTTCTGGCTTTCTTGGATCACTTCGTTATCTTATACAGGCCTTAACAGGCTTCTGTGAGAATCTACCCCATGATCTTCCCAGGCTCAGAGACTCACCAGTCCCTGGGTCCCCTTTTATGTTTTTTAAAAGTAGAAGTGATGCTTCCCTTTTTCCTGCCACAGTGAACTTTGACTGCCATGACTTTTCAGATTGAGAGGTGTTGTGGGCTTGGCAACCACTTTAGCCAGGACCCTGGGATGCATTTCATCAGGCCTCATAGACTTGTGGCTGTTAAGTTTCATAATGTGGTCCCAAACCTGCTCTTTGTTTACAGTGAGAGAGATTTCACTTCCCCAACACCCACTTAGAGGTTCATGGACTGGAGAGAAGTGAGAAGCCCAAAAGGCTTTAGTGAAGTCAGTGAAGACTGAAGCAAACCCCAGCCTTCTCCTTATCCATTGTCACCAGTTCCACCTTCACATTTACTGAGATTGCATATTCTCCGTGGCCTTTCTTTTCTGACCAATACAGTTAACAGAATCCCCACTTCACACCTCTTACCAGTGCCATTATATCTGTGCCTTAGCTTTTGTATCCCATCCCAACACATCTGAACCATATCCCTCTACCTTTCCAGGCCACATGTACCTGCTTCTACTGGCTTATTCTTTCTTATTTCTCAGTTTCTCTTCAAACCTTACAGGCTTCCAGTTAGCCTTGCTTGATTTCCTAAACATCAGGATTGAGGGTTTGTGTGCTCTAAGTGTCCTTAAAGAACTACCAGTTCTTATCAGCTACTTGGTTCCTAAGGATAATTTGCCAGGGGATCTTGCCCAGTAATTCTTTGAGCAGCTGGAATCTTCCAAAATTCAGGGTCTTGACTTTGCTCTTTGCTGAGCCTGCGTTCCTCAGGATCACAAACTCAGCAAGGGTGTGGTCACTGCAGCCCAGACTGCTCCAGCCTTAAGCTCTCTAATGAGCTCATCATGTATGAAGAAGTGAAGAAAAGTGAAAATTAAAAGCTAGGATTTCTACTTGGTGCTCATGTTTCAGGGTGTAATTTCTAAATTTAATATTTAGGTCTTTTTAAAACTTAGAAAAAGATTGCTCTGTGACTGAGATAAAAGACAAAAGCATAACTACAAATTATTTGAACAAAATAGTTCTCTATAATATTTTTAACATAGTTTTGTGCATAAATTTAATTTGTGGATCAAAAAATGGAGTATTTCTAGTGCCTTGGCATTGTCCAAGCCTAGCATCTTGTGTGTATTTGGTTGCTGTAAAAATACATACTCTTGTATGATAGATTCTGCCATTAAAATATCGAGACATTTTTTATTTTTTTAGGCAAAATTGGGATTTTCTTGGTGTGAAAAAGGCCAGTCTGTCTTTCAACATTACATCTAACTAATACACAATCTATTTATCTAAAACAAAAATAACTGAAATGCAAAATCAACCAAGCTCCAGTATGTTAGTTGTGATTGCTGACTTTACCATTGCCGTAGCATTAAGTGCAGTGATTTCTACATTTAATAATTTGTAATTAAGTCTGTATTTTTCAAGCTAGAAATTCAGAGCCAGTGCATCCTTAGGATCTTAATCTGTTTTTATTCCTTCACTTGTTAAAGTGGAAAAATTTATGGGTCTGTTGTGAGAGAGAGAAAGGTATTAATGTATGTGAGATGTTCTTTTGACTATGATCATTGCAGAAGAGCACTGGAAAAACTAATTATTGTTAGTTCAGAACATAACTTATGGGATACACAGTAAAATGGATGGATTAAAAAAAAAAGGTAGTGAGTATTTTTTCATCAAATTTTTTCAACAACCACAGTACATTTTGTGCGTTCATTAAAATGTGAGCCCTTTTGGAGAAATGTATACCCAAGATTGTATTCTGTGCATAGCTGTGACCCAAATTAAGGAACCTGCATACTGTTATTTCTGGGTGATCTTATGGAATGTTGGACTTCACAACTGCAGTCCTTAAAATGTTGTATAAAAGGTTTTGTCTTTTAAGAGGTCTGTTTTGCATATTAATTTTTCCTAGAGGATAGCAGAAAACCATATCCCTTTCACTTAATTTTTGCCAAATTTCAAGTATTTGTTTTCTGCTTTCTGATAAAGCAGTTCTCAAGCATTTTGATATGCTCAAACAGTTTGTTGTTTAGCTGGCATGACCTTTCCCTTGTCTGGCTTCCTTCCCTCTACAGAAAACTCCTTTTATTCTGAGATAGGCATTGAAAATTTCCATGCTGAAACTTAGGGATTAAGAGTTTGCTAAACTTACATTGCAAGGGAGGAAGGGGTGAGCTAAGGGTTCCTTATTAGTGTTTTATGATAATACACACACCACTGTGCAAGTGGCATAATAGCAGCCAGGTGGCTGTATTGGCCTTTTATCCACAGCAAAACAGCATCAATCCCAATGTGCAAATCACAGATGGATTTCTGAAGTATTGTGTGGCCTGAGCATGCAGACAACATCCACGGCATGTATTTTTGTATGCTTTTCTTCCCAGGTTTTTCTATCCAGTTAATAAGATGTTGGAAATGAAAGCAGTCAGTATACCAGACAAAATCAAGGTGATTTGTGTGATTTTTTACACAGGATTAGGTAGTCTTTTAGTAACTAAAGAACAGAGGAAGATGGTATATCAGCATATAATATTTAGGATTGTAAACATAATGTTTTCAATAAAGTGGCTGATTTATAATTTCTTCTTATCAGCAGAGCAAAATATAAGTGATGTATTTAGTAGTTGCTGCACTGAGGTATCTTACTTTTCACTTGACTTTGGTTTCCTGTACATTGCTGTTAATATGACATTTCTCTTTACATTTTATATTGAAGAAATAGCAGTAATTTTCTAACATTTTTAATAGTTTTATAGTGTCCTACACTGTAAGTATTTAAATGAGTATGCTTCCTTAAAATCCTTTTTAAAAAAGGATGATAATTAGCAGCTTTCCTGTCAGGGATTGATGTGTGTTCAAGCTGCTTCTTTTACCTCAGCTCTTAGTTGGATTACTTAAATGTATAGGATCAAAGCAAGCACAGTATTAATGGTAAGTGATGTAGAAGTATTTAAGACATGTATCAAAGCTTGTTGCAAGAAACCTGGTGATTCAGCTTCCCCTGCATCCACCTCACTATCTGCTTATGCAGCCCATACTCTATCAGCTTTTCTCTGAGGATCTTTTATGAGACAGTGTCAAAAACTTTTCTAATGTCAAGATAAACAATATCAATTACTCTTCCGTTGTCTGGCACTATCATCAATGGTAGCTGCTTCCTAGCTGCAGATGAAGTTTGTAACAGAAGAACTTCTGTCAGTATTTTTTGAAAATAATGCAAAGTGAGAAATTACAGAGTATGAGAGTCACTGTCATGTTGGGCTATTGAGAGAAGTGCTAGGCTACAGCTACAAGATAGGCATTTTTTCCTGAGAAATAAAAGCTAGAATGTGGGAAGCTAAGTCTGGTAAAAAGGAACGAATAAATGAAAATTGAATAAATCAATACTCAAGAGGAACTTCAAGAAGAATTGCCTCTAAGATTATTAATGTGCCCTGTGAGTAACTTCTGTTTCACAGCCAGACAGCACAGAGGAATGAGTTGAACTCAGAATTCCAGAAAGGCTGATGTATCTGATCCAACCCTCCTGTTTAAACAGGGGAGCTGTTTCCCTAGGACCATACTGAGGTTGCTTTCTTTGTAGGTCTTCAAGGTTGAAGGCTCCACCCTCTCCTTATGTACCTTGCTCAGGTGCTCAGTCACTCTCACAGCAGAGAGTGTTTTCCAAAGTACACATCTCCTGTATTGCAGTTTGGACCCACTGCCTCTGGTCCTGTGACTGGGCACCAGTGAAAAGACCTGGTCGTATTTTTTATGACCCCTTCATTTCAGGTATACCTTCACCACCATCCCTTCAGGTATTTGCATTAAAAATGGCTTTGTGCCGTTACATGCTGTGGTGGAACGTTTGCCTAGTTTGAGTGGTTAACCAGTGTCACTGTGCTAGGACAGCAGTCCCATCCTGTCCTGGTCCAGCTTCTGTTCCTCTGAGTCAGGAGCTATGTCTGCTCACTGGAAGCATCTAAGTAATGACATTGAAACATTAATATTGTACAATGGCTTAGTGGAGTTCAGTTGTCTTACCTTCTGCTTGGAAAGACATCAGACACAGTCAGAGGTGAGTGAATTGTGGAGGGGAAAGGATGGTGGAAAACTTAATTCACTTAAGTAGGACAGAAACTTAAGTAGGACAGAAACTTAATTCACTTAGGACAGAAAAATTACTCTCTAAAAAAAAAGATTTTGAACAGTGACAGAATCAAAACAGTTAAAATTTAGGAAGAAGAAGAGTAGAAACATGAGTTTTAAAATGAGGGAGCTAATTACAGTGTCAGTTATTGGATACCTTGTAAGTGATTTATGTCCTAAATAAAATGCATGTGAATGTGTAAATGTAGTTACAGTTTCAGGTACATTGCAGTTAGTTTTGCTGGTAAATCCATAATTTTAACCATGTTTCAATAGTACTGAGATTTATTACAACAGCATAATTTTTACTACTGAATGAAAATTAAATTACCAATTTATTTTTTTATTTAGCATTAACTCATTTTTCAGGATTACTGCTTTAAAAGCAGCTTATTGTCCGCTGTATACACAGTGCAACATAAATTTCTGACACATTCTGAATGGCCAAATCTTCATGGCTGTTCTTGGATTTACATCAGAATTTGAAGTAGCGGCTCTCTTGCAAGTATTTTGATTTTGTAATGAAGGATTGGCTCACTTTGTTGTAATTCAGCTGTACAGAGCCATACTTTGTTCATTCAGCAGTTTAGTCCCTTGCCTGCCAAGAAGATCCTGATGAGTTCCAGTTTTCCTTTTGAAGAACAGAAGCACTTGAATGCTGCAAAACAAACATGCTTTCAAATTGATTTTCACTAACGGCTGCCAGGGTGCTTGTTTTCCTTTGTCCTTTTTACCATAAAAGAGAGTATATTTATTCAGAAAGCTTTCTTTGGTTACTTAGTTAGGTGCAGGTAATGTTTAATAAATGGCTTCTCCATTTCACCACACCTGTGCAACTCTGTTTTGAAGAGGAGTGGTCATTTCTGTCCGAGCACTGTCACTACAGACAATATTTCAGGCAAGTTTTGTATCTGACAGAGCACATAAAAACCCCCAGGAATTCTTGGTTCTAGCCATCCAAAATCATTGTATTGGTTGGTAGTCACGCAGATTTCATACTTTCATGTTTTGTGGTGTTGCTGGGGAGGACTGTAAATCAGTGAGATAGGTAGATAAATCTACTGTGAAACGTGAAGCTTTGGCAATTTTAAGACAACATAGCATTTTAATACTCTTTATCATATTGTGAAGTTTTATATAAATGAGTGACAAAACCAGAACTTTGTAAAGTAAATGTAAGCATTGGGTGAATATATAGAGATCAGTGTGAATAAACATTAATTTAAATGAACCTTATTTTCCAGTCCTTTAGGTTATCTGAGGAAGTACATTTACTTTCTAAATCATGTGTTATTCAGTAACATTTTCTTTATAAATTATTTTAATGCTTTGATTATACCAGGTACACTTGGATTCTTTCCTGTATATTATCAAAAGGATCTTGCAATAGATAAGGAAATAAACAAAACAGCTAAAATTACTATACCAATGGTGTGCTGTTGTTTTTCCCAGTTTTCTGAACCAAAACTGTAGGGAGTTTTTAACATCAGATTGTGGTGACTTGCTTGATCCATGCTTACAACCATTGCATTAGAAAGGAATTAGTGAGCCACTTCAGTCTCAGAGTACGGTAGTCACTAACACAGGGAGCTCCTTCTCCATGATATCACAAACAGAAATATGGCTTTATTCCCAGAAGCAGCACTGTATTTTGAAAACAAGATACTGTGTCTTCCTTTAGAGAAAAATGCATTTGTGTATTAAATAATTATGGCAATTATATGAAGTTTATTTTCAGTATCAAGTTTCTTAGTATTTTTCATACCATCTGTAGAAGTATATATTATGCTTTAGATTTCGTCACCATGGGATGACATTTCCACAAGGAAAAGAAGAAAAGCAAACCTTCTAATTTAAGTATTTTCTACTGTGTTTTGTTCTTACAAGTGGTACTTAGGAATAATCATATTTTTAAGAAATAGAATTCTGGTGTCATAATTCCAAGATTGTAGGTGGTAGGTAATGTATTTAAAATGGTAGGTGACCTGATTCAACTGATAGTGCTTTCTCTTTTGAAGCTGTGCTAATGCTCTGGTTTTTTTGCATGCTGTTTATTTCAATCTGCAAATTTATCACATTTCTGCCCGAGAGGGGCTGTTAACTCTTGTTTCTATAGACTATGTGGTCTCTTTATCCATTCTCATATAAACACAGGGCATTTCTCACACCTAATAACATTTTCTAATCCTTTCCTTCTTTTTGTATGTGTTCAGCTGCAGTATAATAACTATGTCTACACTGATTTCCAATACTGTTCTTGAAATTTCAACATACTTGAAAATCTTTACGTTCCCCATGTATCCTGCTTTATGTTCTAATTCTGTGAGCTGCTTTGGGTCTTCATATCCCTCCCTGTTTTCACTCTTAGTCTGGTTAATCAAGTAATACTTCCTATCCATCTCTAAATTATATTTATTATTTACTTTATTTTTTGTTTTTTTGGCAATTGGTTGTTTTCATTTGTCTTTGCTTTCCCTTATGTAAAAAGAAAGACCTATTTTTTTTTTTCCTGGACATTTTTCTTTTGAGGGTAATTTTTTACTGCAGTGTTCAGTAATTCAAGTGCGCTTGGTGTTGGAATTTTGACACTATATTTCTTTTATCAGAGACTGATGTCTGGAAAGAGCTTTATAAAGTATTTTTTCAAGTTCCCTTTCTCCATTTATTTTCATATTTAAAATGGGTATTACTTCTCCTATTACTCTGTGTTTATTCTTTCACTATTACTTTTGTTGTGATTTTGTTTTACTTACACTTGCATATATTCCTCCTAGTCTTTAGGACCTTGTCAGTATTCAGTGTCTTCTGTTTTCTCCTCTTCTCTTTATCTTGTGGTTTGGCATATTTTCTTTCTAGCTTTAAAAAAAATGTTACTTTATGTTACTGTTTCTGATTTGCATCAACTTACATTAGTTTCAATATGTCAATTTTCTCTGATGCTGTTTGTGTATACCCCTATAATTCTGAACTGCATAGCAAAAATAGTAGTCTTTCCATTGACAATCTTATTCCTGTCTTTTTTCCCTCCAGTTTCATATAGGGAGAGGAAGTTTTCCTGTACTATTAAACAGATTCTCCATGCTGACTTCACCTATATTCTTAGGCTGCTTTTTTCTTCAGTTTGCCTAAATTCTATGTACTCAACAATCTCCTGTCACTACATTTCATATTATTTGTCAAGATAATATTCCAATTGCAATTTTTTATCTTTTTATCAAGTTCTTTATTTCTACCTACCATTCATCTCATTAAAGAGAATGGAGACATTGAAGCCTTTTCTGGAATCAGGGACTACTGGGTCTTCCCTCTGTAATGTCCTGTAAAGTATGTATTTCCTTTTGAGAACTGTTTTTTAATATGTATACTTAAGTGTTTTTCTGAGTTACTATGTTTAGGAAGGCAGAAGACTTTTTTAATGTCTGTTTTGTTTTTGCTGTTATTGTTTGGGTTTTTTTTTTTTTTTCTTGTTTCCTAGGAGAATAACATTTTAGCTAAATCTGCCTCTATGTTTTTTTCCACTCTACTAATATTCCTCCCATCAGGAATTGATTGTAGATTTTTTGCACATCTTTTAGGCATCTCTGACACTTATGTGTTATGTAACACCGAGATTTGATAATGTGTTAAACCTAAATTCTAGTCACTGGTTGTTTATTCATCTGCTTGTTTCAACAGGAACTGGAATTTCAGTAAGGCTCTGTAGTAGATTGTTGCTGAGCTTCTTTGAAGGGGTTGATTTATTGGGTTTTTTTTATTTTTTTGACTGCTTGCCATAAACAATAATAGTTCCAAGTGTTAAATGTTTTCATTTGTGCTGACTCCCTTGTAATGATTATCAGTGTAGGTTACAAACACTGTCTTATTATCTGTAAAATGTTTATATGCTGTAAAGTGCAAATTATGTTGAAATGGTGCTTTTACCATTAAAATATATTTTGATAAAAAAAAATTCTACAGCTCAC
Organism: Alaudala cheleensis; assembly: GCA_013398995.1. Lineage (NCBI taxonomy): Eukaryota > Metazoa > Chordata > Aves > Passeriformes > Alaudidae > Alaudala > Alaudala cheleensis. The sequence continues at coordinate 300,552 of VWYE01011265.1, forward strand.
ACTAGTATCTATTCAGGTGGTTTGGGTTAGTGTATTTTGTTTTTTTTAAATCCTAGCTCTGACTCATCAAAAATATTTTCTGGCTGGTTGTTTCTTTGAATATGTAGGAATGAGAGTATTCACAGGGCTGTGCCTGTGTGAGAGACAGAGGGATTTGTTTTTTTGGCTACCTCATTAAGGATTTCATTCCACCCCTTCTTCTGAGTTGTCTCTGTAATCAGCTCCAGCACACTACTATTTACTGGAACAGAAGCACAAAAGTATTGGCATTTTTTCTTCCAATGACTTAATCAGGGGCATGTTCTTTCCATCTAGAAACAAGTCAAGAAAGAATAAAGATCAGACTCAAAGCTGGTTTTCTAGATACTAACTGAAAAGGGCCATTCCTGAGGATTTTAAAGGAGCACTGAAGAAGTTTGTCATTGACTCTGCAGGCTATGTCTTAACACAGTCTTCTATCATTCCTTATATAGTTTATTGTCCTGAGCAAGATAATATAATCTGTGACTAAGCCAGAGAAAACTAAAAATATATACAAACTGAACACATTGCTAGTGGTGTGGTTTATTGAGAGCTGTAGCATACCTGTAGAAATGCTTAAAATTTTGTGGATGTAAGCAGAAAGCAACAATCTCCTACTGTTTTATCTCCTGTTCTCTCCAGGATGCTTGGATTGCTGAAATATTTTGACACTTAATGCAGTATTATATTACTCAGATACTATTTAGAAAATAATTATCTGAATTTGAAATATGTACTTGAAATCTCTTTAATTAGAAATGAATGTATCAAAAATGGGCATATTCCACTGAAATATTTTGAATTTGACTTGACAGAATTTGGGGAAAGCTATATAATGACATGGTGATTTAACAGTTTTTTAAAGGTTTAGTAATTTCTTTGAAGTTTTCTTTTTTTCAAATTGCTATTATCCTCAAGTTTTAGTAGCAAAAGTGCTTTATACTGAGTCTTTAATTGAATGTAAAAAATTCTCATAGGGAATTTTTAAGGGAATTTAAGGGATTTTTTTTTTAAAGCTTACTTTTCTCATGTGCTTTATGCAGATGCTAACTTTAAATGCTCTATGGAGTGGAGGTCAGGTTTTTACTTAGTTTTCTTAGCTGAATGTTAAAATGCAGCTGGATTTATTCCTTCTTCCCACCATATTTGGTAGGTTATTTTGTACGATTATTGTAAAGAGGCTGAGTTGGTGGCTGTGAGGTGTGAAATGGCAGGCATGAAGTTCAGTTCTGAAACAACCACCACATTGTTCAGGTACATAAACACTGTCAAAAAGTAGATGTCTGCTCAGAATTTTACAAGGTTGATGTCTAGACTGTGTTCCATACCTCCTTTTGTCTAGTATAGTGCTTTAGTCAGAACAGGTCAGTTCTTCTAGTTTAAGTATTTCCTCCGTAGAGAATTCTGTTTCATTGTATAGTGTTTCAGATTTTCTCTCTATGTAAAACTTTAAAGGATGAATATTTTAATATTTACTGTTTCAGCACTACCTTATTATTTACTCTTTCTGCCCTCTTTGCTTGGTCTGTGTATATTTTTTGCAGAGAGGTTTATCGATCCATTTTCTCCTCACTCCTAGGTTTGCTGCACGATACAACAAGTCTTTCATACAGCTCTCTTTTTCTGGATTCTCAAATTATATCTATTTTTGAATCTGAAACTAAGTGGCAAGGGATTCCATTAATTATTTATTTAGTTTTAAAGGCAGTCTGTAGGTTGAGTTGTTTCTTAAATGCATGTCAACCCCCATCAAATGTAGAGGAAAACTTCTTGTTGCTAGTTTGATGTTTGGTGAATATCTTAAAAAATAAAACACTCGAGATTTTTACAGGTTTTTTTAAAGACTTTATTAGCACGCAGAAAAACACTTGGGGTTTTATGGCAGCTATATTACTATAACATTCTCATTATAAAAAGATTATAAAAGCAGCAGAGTTAAATGCTGGAGAAGGAGAATAATTAATTCATCTGACTCTTGGGTTGAATTTTAAAACAAAGTAGAAGAAGAATTTAAGGTTCCCATTTTGAGGCTTTTTCAAGCTTTCTTCATGTTTTCTAAATTTCTGTCCTTGTAGTTCTTCTTCCCTCTCTGTTTTCTTTCCTTCTGATGTTGGTGTTTGTGTGTTTGTTTGTTTTACCCCTTCTAATATTGAAAAAAAATGCCACACTTGTAAACATTGTCCCCAAAAAACTGGAAAAAAGGTATCCTTATTTATTAGGTGAAATGAAATATTTTTGTATTTTGCTTTATAATTTGATTTTCTGAGTATTGTGGTTGAAGAATTTCAGAACATTATTAATTCAGAACAACATTTTTTATTACTTTTATGTGGAATTGCATGTTGGAAAGAGTGCTATTGTCCTTCAGTTATGATAAGACAGACCTATAATATATTAACATTTTATTACTCTTCTCTTTAGAAGAGCAATTTTACTATTATATTCAAGTATCCTTACTTGAATAGTGATTTTATATTAGAGTGCATATAAAAATGTATGTATCAAAACAAAACTTGGTGTACTGTGAACTTTATCTCCTTAGGGTATTCTGCTTGGTCTTTTAATTCAAATGTTATGGTATATAAAAATTTAAATTTCACTTTCTTCTTAAGACAAAGTTTTAGTTTCAAAAACAAGGGTTGAAAATGTAGTTTTTCAGGAAGAGTGTATTTTTAGGGTTTTTTTAAAATCTGGTATTTATTTTTTTAGTTTGAGCAAATATTCGATATACTGAAGGTTATGTTCACAAGGACTGTAGAAGATGCATTTTGCCAAATAATTGATTTCATTATTCTTTTCTAGTGAGCTGTACCCTGAATACATTCACAAACAATTTGCATTTCATAGCCTTCCATTGCAGAGTGCAACTTTGCTTTACTTGTTGATGGTTAGTGATAGAAGTATTTCTGCTTTATATTAATGTTTCAAAAGAACACAAGTTTAATTTATAATTACTTTGGAGAAATAAACTCTTTTCCTGGAAATCAAATTTTGTCTAACAGTTGGGTGATTATTAATGCTATTAAAAAACAGTTCTGTGTCTATATTCATTTAAGGTATTAAATACTTGTAGCTTTGGTGCTCTCTGTGTAGTGTCTAGCACATGGACCATTGGTTAACTATTACAGGCAGCACGAGTATTTAGGATTTCCAGTAGTCCTTGTTTCCATACAGGCAGTATAAAGCAGCACATATGCACAGAATTGATTTAAGGGCAAAATTTAGAAACAGATGGAAAATTCAATAATGTGAATAAAACACATTGATGCATCTCGCATCAGAAAGTTCCAAATTAAATTAGCAATATTAGAAAAAAAAAGAAATGCCTTTTTAAATACTTTTTCCCCCCCAATATTATCTGTTACTTTGTCTGGTATCTTAGAAAGCAATTTATAAAGCACTTGTGTCTCTACTATCACTTGGTTTAGGTCTTTTGAAGAAAAATAGGCGCAAGTACATGAATTTGATTGTGCTCTAGAGGAAGGCTGTTGCTTGTTATTTCATGCTATGAAATCGTTCTGAGAATTCCAATGAACTTAAAAGAAAGAAAGAAAGAAAGAAAGAAAAAGAAAGAAAGAAAGAAAAGAAAGAAAAGAAAGAAAGAAAAGAAAGAAAGAAAGAAAGAAAGAAAGAAAGAAAGAAAGAAAGAAAGAAAGAAAGAAAGAAAGAAAGAAAGAAAGAAAGAAAGAAAGAAAGAAAGAAAGAAAGAAAGAAGAAAGAGAAAGAAAAAGAAAGAAAATAATTTCTTTGCTTTTAAAATAATTTGAATTAATATGTTTGTATTTTTATTAATATGAATGGATCATTTTCCCCAGGTTAATAACTATCCAGACAACAAAATATTTTCCCATTCTCACTCTTATCAGGCTGTTTATTTTTAGTGCAGGCAATTTCCTTCCAGTTTTCACTGCTACTTCTGCTGGTTTTGGCAGAGGTTAAACCTGAAACGCTTTCTTCATAACATTGTGTGAAATTAATTTTAAAATTTGCATTGAGATTTCTGTAGCTATTTTTTAATGCAATCCAATAGTCTTGACCATTAGGCTAACAGATAGTAAGCATTAAATTTTATAATTCTGACTTGGATTTGACAGAGTTTGAAGTAAATGCAAACTAATATTTTTTATCCTCTTGGCAGCAGAGGCTAAGTCGTCTCTGACTCATATTTCTGAAACTAAAACCCAGGTCTTCTTACCCATTTTTGACTTTTTCCAAAATTTCAGAACTCAACTTCGTCCTGAAAGTAAAAAATGCATGTGTAAGGAGAGTGGATCAGGTGATATTGATTGTATCGAGTTGTCTTTGGGAAAAGAACATGGATATACATCATCCCTGTACTTGGCAGGTTGCTCTGAGCAGAGGGGCACATGGTGGTCACCATCTATTTTGGCTACGTGGCTGGGCCCAGAGAGTTGTGGTGGACAATGCTGTCCAGCTGGCAGCCAGTCAGCAGTGGTGTCCCTCAGGGGTCTGTGCTGGGGCCAGTTCTGTTCAGTGTTTTTATTTGAGAGTATTGAGTCTTTCATTAGTAAATCTGCAGATGACCCTAAGCTGGGAGCGTGTGTCCATCTGTTGGAAGGTAGGAGGGCTCTGCAGAAAGACCTGGAATGGTTGGATGGATGGGCAGAGTGTAACAAGATGAAGTTTATTAAGTCCAGGTGCCGAGTCCTGCACTTTAGCCACAAAATCCCCTGCAATGTTACAGGCTGTGGACAGAGTGGCTGGACAGTGCCCAGGCAGAAATGGACCTGGGGGTGCTGGTGACAGGACAGGACAGAACAGGAGCCAGCTGTGCCCTGGTGGACAAGAAGGCCAAGGGCATCCTGGCCTGGATCAGGAACGGTGTGGCCAGCAGGAGCAGGGAGGTCATTCTTCCCCTGTGCTGGGCACTGGTGAGGCCACACCTCGNCAGAGGAGGCAATAGGGCTGGTGAGGGGCTGGGAGCACAAACCATGGGAGGAATGACTGAAGGAGCTGCGGGTGGAGAAAAGGAGACTCTGAGGTGACCTTATCACTCTCTACAATCTCCTGAAAGGTGGTTGTGGTCAGGTGGGGGCTGGTCTCTTTCTCCAAGCAGCAACTGACAGAATGAGAGGACACAGTCTCAAGCTGCGCCAAGGGAAATACAGGTTGGATATTAGGAAAAGGTTTTTTATGGAAAGAATGATAAAATACTGGAATGATCTGCCTGGGGAGGTGGTAGAGTCACCATCCCTGGACGTATTCAAAAAAAGATTGGATGTGGCACTGGGTGCCATGGTCTAGTTGAGGTGTTAGGGCTGGGTTGGACTCGATGATCTTGGAGGTCTCTTCCAACCTAGTGATTCTGTGATTCTGTGATTTGGTATGCATTGACTGACTACTGAGACTGTAAGCAGCACATTTTCTCTGGAACTGTTTAAGCAGTTTAGAGCTCCTGTACACACCACAGCTTCTTGCTGTGGCAGGGCAAAGCCCTAACAAAGTGACCAGAAGGAGAAATGAACCAGTAGTTGATGTCCTGACTGAGCTGGGCACTATTTTTCTCCCTCAGCTGCCTTGCAGAACAACTCAGGATATCAGCAACTCACCGCTTTTCTCCTGGATTTTCTTGAAACCTTAACAAAATACTTTTAGAAAGGAAAAGCAAATTATACAGCAAATACTGTATAATAAAATAATTTTTCATCGTAGCTCTTTTGAAATACACAGATTCATTTATATAGTTGAGCCCCATACACAAAATAGCATTATTTGTAATATGTAATTTGTAAATTATTTGTCCCATAAGCCAAATGAGAAACAAAAAAGTTCTCTGTATTAAATAATTCCAAGGTGCCCTTGTAGATGCACAAGGGGCATTCAGGTATCTTGGTTCACAGTGTTAGCAGTGTCTGGGGTATGTGCTTTTTAAGGGATCAGCTAATGGGGTTTTAAATATTTTCTGTTTTCAGCTGTTTTAATTAAAGGTGTTTTAATATTAATAACAGTTATATTTATTCAAACTTAACTTCATTTTTAAGAATGGATTTTTTCAGTGTAATCTGGTCTTGTTACACTTTTCTCTCTCACAAACTAGCTAAATGGGGAGTCTGAATGGAATCTCCTTGAAAAATATTCATAGCTGTGGAAATGAATTGAGGAGTCAAACAAAATTTCAAAATAAGAAAAGGAACCAAAACATTAAGATACAACAGGAAAAATAATAGATTTAAAACAAGGCACACCCAAAGCCAATTCTCTTCTGCTAAACAGATTTATAGTAATTTCAGTGTCAATTAAAATTGTTAGCAACAGATGGTTTCTTCATAGTAGTTCGGCAGAAACAAATATATTTATTTTTCTTAGTGTAAAAGCAAATAATACCTTTCTTATTACGATTTTTTGTTTCAGTTTGATTGACTTCAATAACCTAGCTACCTCAGGATAACAGAAAATCTGCACTTGTTTTATTTCTCCAAGTGTGGATGGTAATTTCCAGTCCTTATGTTGAGATCTCCTAGAAAAATTGAATTTAATCATGATTTATTCTACAGAACCTTTAAAAACTTAAGTTATAAAATTCAAATTGAGGTTTTTTTATAAATAGGATTTGTAACCATAGATTTTAAAAGACACTTAATAGATATTTCTGGTTTAATGCTGAAATAAAGAATCATATTCTGTGTTTTCAAATAGCAAATGACAATCAATCCTGCAAGAAAGGTGTTATAATAATGAAAAGAGTCACAGGAAAATCAAGTATAGCAATGCAGTAAAAGTATATCCACACAATATTTTTACATTTTAATCTACCTCTCCTCACAACTTTGATTTGGAGATCAGCTAGCTTGTGCACCTTTGATAGATCCCTCTTATTTTCAAGCTGAGAAACACTTGACTTTTTTCCCCAAATTTATATATACTTGTATTTTAAATGCTCTTCAACGACAGTTGCTAGGTTTTTTTTCAGTTCCTAGATTATCTTCTTCTGTAGTAGTCTAAATTATTTGGAAGCCAGATTGGGAAGATGTACTTAATTTTTATCTAATGACTGCTTATAATAATGAAAAGATGCAAGATTAGATAGTGTTTTATTTACTTCTTTTCTTTACTTTTTTCTTCCTTTGAAGAATCCCACTGAATACTTGCCAGTAGGGATGTGTTTTTTAAAAAAACTTTACAATGGCTGTGAAAAAAATGCCATGACTTCCAGTGTGTTTGGACAGTGCCCAGCTCTCTGGGGTTCCAAACTTGAAGATGTCTAGATATAACCAAAATTATTCAGTCACAGGTCTAGTTTCAGAGGATACGCGGCTGCTTTGCAGAACTGGTGGCTGCCAGTGGCTGCAGAGTAGCATCTATTAGCCTGCATACATTTTAAAAGTGCAGTCCTTCAGCAGGGGTAAGAAAATCCAAAGATTTTATAACCTTATTTTTTTCTGGTTAGCTGCAAAATGAGCAGAACTCCTGTGTCTTAACTGCCAACAGCCAGGCTAGGAAATACAGCTTTCAGTTGTATTCTTTGTTGTGGGATTGATCAAAGTAAGATGGTAAGGGTTTTGGTATGAGGAGAATTATTGGAGTCAGATGTTTAAGAAGCCAAGGGGCATCTTAAAGTTCAAGAAGAGCAGTCTGTCAGGCAAGGGCAGAATCCACATTTACATGTGACACTAAGTCAGAATAATAAAGTTGCAGAAACTAACAGTCAAACCCGAAAGTTTTGGTTATGCCGTGTTGCATTGTTAGTGTTCATTCAACAGACTGCCAATTTCAGTGTAAAACATTTTCAATCCTAACTTTTTTGCATGACTGTCCATTGTGCATTGTATTGACCTCAGCAGGTAAAGATTTTACTATCCTTTAATCTCTCTCAATTTAATCCTCAGAAGTTAGTATGTGTTTCTTCCCACTTTTTGGGAATGTTATTGTTAATTAACATTTTTAAATCTTTATTTTCTGATTTGTGGTAGAAGTTTTAGTTTTACTTTTAGCACTAAGCTGATCCAGTAAACAATTTGTAAGGATTGTATATACATAGCTGTGCATATGTGTGTGTGTATATGATTGTACTAGATTGCCAGCTTCTAGAATGAAGTTGGTTACTGGTGTACTGTACAGCAATTTAGTATAGAAAATGGAAAAACAACAGTTAAAAGGAAAGGCTATTTTATGCTACAGCATGTGTTAATTCGGCTTGGAGTTGATATTGGGGTACTGATTTTACTAGATTTAAAAGGGAGGGGGCTGAAAGGAATTAATCTGCCATTTAATTAAGTTTGCTGTGTAGATGGATTAGATGCACTGTAAATGCACAGATACCAGTGTAGAAATTGAATGTTGGAAGTCAATCTGGACATAATCTCAAATGACGTTTACTGCTGGTACATTTTAGCCAGGCTTTAGTGGCATACTTGACCCTTAATTCCTGACTTTGACAACTGTTTCTAGAAGATACATGATTTTTCAATGTTTTCCTCCTGCAGCCAGTTTTTGCTACATGAGCATTGACTGAATGGGACTTGAGGGTGAGAAGAAATTGTTACACTGTGGATGCATCCATATACTTATCATCTCACTAAAAATGCTTTGAAGTTGCTTTTGGGGAAAAAAGATTTTAAATATTCAGATTCAGGTCCAGGGTTAATAAGTAAGAGGAGAGCAGTAGGAGAGGTAGCAAAATGGGCTTCTCTAGAGAACTACTGCAAATACTGTGTGTGTATCTCTGTGTGTATATGTATACATGTTATTAATTGAAATTAACAGCTTTTTATATCATGTCCAAGACAAATCAGGTATCTTAAAACTGACACTTTGATTCCTTGTTGCATACTTGCTTCAATAAATCAAATATGCAGTTATTACCTTTTAATATTGTTTCTACACAAAGATATGATTCTTAGATATGATATATTTAGCACGGAAATGACAAGCATTTGCTGGTATAGAAAGGGCATAAGGAGCAACTCATTAGGGATGCAAAAGCCTGCGTTCAATGAAGCTAAATCTCAGGCTTCACCATTTCTGAAAGGAAAAACTGAAGTAGTTGCTTCTCTGCCAAACCTGTACCCAATTTATGTCAATGGTAAAGGACCAATAGCACAGAAAATTCAGCTGTTAGATTGTTGTCTGTAGGGGTAGGTGTAGGATTCTTGCAGGCATTCCTGTTACACTGCCCCAACACAGAGGTGACTGTCAGACTGACACTGTAAGTCTGGTGAACAGTTTAGTGAGCCATTTCTGTGAAGCTCAAAGGTTCAATGAAGACAATAGTAGCATTATTTTTCATAGTTTCTGTTGAGCCGTTTTGTAGAAATTCAAAGTACAGAAACTTTCATTAAATTTGATTAGTTTTTGCAGAATTGTGTGGAAACCCTGCAGTTTTCTATGTAATTAAATATGAATATTCTGTAAGGAAAAGCAGTTTGCATAAAATCTAGGGTGAAGTTGACAGTGCATCTCAGAGAAAAACCTGCCAGATCATTCCTTTCAAGGCCAGTATGCAGGGCTGTGAGTGTGTCAAATCAGCACCCCTTATATGTTAGCTTGTGATAAAAGTACCTGGCAATTTGCTGCAAAATACTCAAGTGGTTGCTGCTTTTCTGGCCTTCTGAAGAACTGTGATTGGTCTCTGCTGTTTTTCCAGAAAAACAAGTGCCTGTGTGTGCCCTTCTCTGTGGTTAATGGCCCCTAAGTTGCTCCCCATGAGATGCAGGTCTGTCTTGGTGCTGCTGGCCCCTCAGCAGTTACAGTGGAGTTACAGAAACTCTGCCACAAGAACTGAGGCTTCTAGCCCTGGCAGCAGAATACTCTGCCTCTAGCAGAGTAATGGCACCAAAGTAAACCCAAACCCACCTACTTTAGATCTAAAGTGGTAGCATCTCTTCTGTCATCTGAATCCCACATTTTTTTATTAAATGGGACCCATTTCAGCAATCATGCTGCATAAGCCTCTTTGATGCTTTGTTGTTTTGGGCTGTGTGCATTACCCCAGAGATGACTGAAAAAACCTGCCTGCTATCCTAGGCATCATGTTAAAATAGCTGTCATGGGTGTGTTGCTGATTCTGCAGGTCATCCTTGAAATGCTGAAATGTGGAGTGTCTGTGTTCCTAACAGAGTTACTAAGGAATTTCAGAGAGAAGTGATAAAAAATTCCTGTGTATTTTCTGCCTAGAGAACTGCAAAATGATAGTGTGTCTGTGTTTCGAGTCTGAAGAAGCCAGTCCTGAAATCTAGTCAAATTTTGGTCAAGGATCAATTCTAAAGTCAGTGTTAAGCCTTTGTATACACATATTTTGTGACTGAGCTAAACTGCAGTGTTGATTTTCATTCATTATTTTTTCTGAATCACTTTTTCAGAGTGCACTTTGTGAGATTGCATGGTTCTAACTTCTGAATTACATTTATTTTTATGCTTACAATAGCCTGCATATTCTCAGGAGAGGTGAAGGTATTTGATGACATATCAAGAGGATTAGAATTCATTTCATGGTGACTGTCAAGCCTTTGAAATTTGATTTTGTTCTGCAAATACAGGTAAAACACCCTAACATCAAAAGAATATTTCAGTAAAAATTGTTTAGAGGTTTGACTATATCTGTATTACATCAAGGAAGTAGTGACTATTTTACTGCCCAGTACCTGGTACTTTTTTCCATTTTTACTGTCTGTGGATGTAGGTCTGATTAAACTGTTGTTTGGGGATTTCCCTACCCATGGATATGTACACAAAAGAGTAGAAGAGAGGAAATATAAGATCTCTGTTAACAATGATTGTTAATTTGAGCTGGGCAACACGAGTGTGGTTTTTAATTCTGCCTTTAGATTCTTTATGTAGTCATTTTTTCAATTGCATTATTATAGTACAATTATGTTTTAAATTTATGTTTAAATATTAATCTATACATAAAAAACCTCCTCAATTTCTACTTGATCTCCTTCTGCCACATTGCCTACAATGTTTCTTATAGAATCAAGAAACTTATTTGGGATTTTTAAAGTTGGCACTATTCTGTTATATAGAATTGAAATATCACATACACAGTATTCCAAATCTGCAGGAAAACCAAACAGTAAGAGAAAATTAGTTTATTTAGCAATTTAGCTGTAATTCAAGAGATTACAAGTTGTCTCTCATGTAATTCAGTTTACCTAATTTAGATCTTTAAAATCAATGTAGTTCTGCAAGTAGCTTTTACTGTACCCTGTTTCAACAGCAAGTATATACACTTATCTCAGAGTAAGGGAAGCCTGGGATTTTGGAGTGGCCAGAGGAGGAGTAACTTGCTCAGCTGCTGGTGGAAGGGGGATTGGGCACAACAGACCAGGCTAAAGCAACCTGGACTCAAGTCAGCCCAAAATGCAATGCCACTACAACCTGCTGAGTGTTCCCAGTGGGTAATGCATTTACACAGACTCCTTGACTCCTTGACTGTTTCACACTTCTGTCACTCGAGAGTTTGCACTTTTCAGTTCGTAGTTATATGGACTCATCACTATAGCTGAATTAGCTGTGAGTAGGTAAAAATGCTTAGGGGATTGGTTGGTTTTGCTTGGTTTTGATACAGATGATAAAGGTTTTATTGTTCAGTTAGACCTAAGTAAAGATCATTATTCAGGCCATGTCCTGTTGATTCAGTCTGATTCAGTGGGTGTTACGTACTCAAGCCTTTGGAATCCAAATTTAAATTTCCACATGAAACAGGTTTGTCCTAAGCTATACTGATCAGCTGAATTTCTAAATTTCTTTCACAGATCCTCATGGACTGTCAGATATTTGAGTATTTTAAATGCAGTTTATTATTAATAAAACAAGGATTATTTTTAACCTTTTCACTGTTTTTAGTTGAAAGGGACCATAACCTTTGTGTGACCCTATGGTAACTTAGGCACTGTAATGCTTGTTTACATACTGAATTATAAAAGTATCACAACACCTTTCTTAAGCCACTGTACACATCCCTTAAAAAAAACAAAGCATTAGCTTTTTAACTGAATTTAATCAAGAATCTTGTAGGATATCATAAAAAGAATGAAAGTAAATCAGTGGAAGTTTCAAGCAGAGTCAATTTAAAATGAAAGAATTAAAGTATCCAGGGGTTTGCTAAATGTTCATGTTTCTCTAGTCATCTACAAAATCCTTGGCATAAAATGAAATTAGGAATGCTACCTTGCATGAACTCAGACAGTATTTGTAGAATTATAAACGGTTGGGTTCATATACTTTTCATTTATTCAGGCTTCTACAATTCTGAAAGGCACAGACTGAACTGAGAATGAGTGAGAAGTGTACCCTTCTCCCCATTTTATTTCTGCCTTTTCTGCATCTCAGATCAGGGATTTCTGCTCCACACAGTTAAAATGCTGCTCTCTGGAAAGAATTTTGATAATGTATAAGTAATGGGGTTTTTTCATAGTAAGCTGAAAAGAGTTTTTCTTTAAATATGGCTGAACTGCATACAGAGGGTGTACTATGCTGCATCATTATTTCATTCTCTATTAAAAAGATCGGTGAGCTCCATATTAATTTGCTTGCTGCATTAAAATTGTATTTTGGTATTTGCAATTGCAGAACTGTGTGGAACTTCTTAAATGTTTCATTAATAGGTTTCTGCATGCTGTTACAGAACAGATTAAAAAACATAATTGTGAATGTATGTTTTCTCAAGCCCAATTAAATTTGTTGTCAGGTTATTGCAAGTCTTTGCAATAAATTTAAGAGATTTCAGGAGGATTGGATAGACTCTTGCTTTTTAAATTTATGTGCCAAAATATAGTCTCACAGAATTATGTTCAATTTGATTTTTAGGAATCAGCTATGAGAAGATGCTTTCCTGCTACAATTTCACAATTTTAGGAAAGTGTAAAAAACTAAAAACATACTTACTACATTATATATAATATATTTAATGCATGTAATGAAACTTGTGCAGTATTTCAACTACTATGTGATATTTATTTCTTTTGAGGGAATATTTGTCTTTTTGGATAGTTTTCTTTACCAACATTCAGTGGTAGATCAAAACTAATTAACTGGGGTTCCTGTTTCTCCCTACAGTGTCTAGATCATAGCAAAGTTTCCTCTGCTTTTTTTTTTTTTTTTTGTTTGGTTGGGCTTTTTTGTATATTGCGTATTGACCATAGGAAATTCTAGATGAAAAATAAATGTTCATAGAAGAAGAAAATATGCAACATGGCAATGAATTTTTTAAGTGTTTATAACCCTTGAAAAATCAGTCATACCATCTAAATACATACCTAAATAATAATTCTGTGTACTACATAGAAAAAAGAGAAAGGGAAGATGAGTCTGGATACTTTAGGAAATATTCAGACAAACAGTACTCTAGTTAAGAAAATGTGCAGTTTGAAGCTTTTTTATTATAGATAACAAATAGAGTTCAACATCCTAGAGGCAAACATGTACTGGCACTGACAGCTTGCATAATTATCTTCACATCTTCACATCATGCTTAACACTTCACAGTGTTTTAATGTAGAATGTAGTTTGTTGGTTGGTTTGTTTGTTTAATTTAATCAGAGCTCATGCCTAAAATTCTTATCTAGAATTGCAGGAGTTGAATTCTGGTCAAGCTGTGGAGCTAGGAGCAAAACTTAGCTCTTTCCAAGGCAGAATGTAATTGTAAATGCCAAAGAAATGCATTCATCAGGCTTTTAAAATACTCCTGGGCATGATCATGTGAAGAGTGCTGGCAGGTCTGGGCATTTTAATTATTTGAAGGCTTTTATTTTTTTTTTTTTTAGAAGGATAGAACCAAATATTGTGGAGGGTTAACATTTAAAATGTATTTTGGTGTCAACTGCTATTGTGTATCCAATAGTAAACACTGATATCAAGTGCAATACAGATTGCAACATTTTCTATTTTTTGGTCCTTTTTTTTTTCTTTAGTTAGCTAGTGTATGTAAAATTTTTCTTCATTTTCTTCATTCACCAAATAATTTAATGGTTTTCCCCTAAACCTTAACCACTGTCACATATTTGTGAAGTACCATCCCTGGGGTCAGATTGATAAAGAAGAGGAAACAGGCCCTTTGGTGAGACTTACACCAAAGCTGGTCTCAACATACTACTTCATTCCCCACCTCTTCTTAAGTGAGGACCAACCTAAATATCAAACATCAGTGAATTAAGCTAAAAGTTCTCATTATAATTTATCTTTGCTTTCTACCCAGAAAAAAATATGATATGATTTATGCTAAGAAATATTAGAGTGGAACTGCAAAAGGCACTGAAGTAGAATCAGGGTAGTCTAGCCTGCACTCGAATGTGGTAGAAGCCATACAAAATTGTTCAATTTTATTTCTTCAATTGTTGCGTTTCAGCCTAATTAATCAGTCTCTGATTAATAGAGGGCTTGTGAGAGTCAGTATTCTTCAGTATACTACCTCTTCATTAATTGTGGTTTTTTAACATCTTAATCAGTTCATGAAAGGATCTTTGCCTAAGTGGCTTGGCAGTTTTGCAGTCTAGAGTATTAGCACTTGCAATCATCCAATTAAAAGTACACTTTGTTTTTCAAGGGTAAGACTGGAGCATGGGATATTTTGGGATGAGGAGGCTTATGCTATTTAGATAACTGCCATAGGGTAGCTGTTCCATTATTCATGAGCCATCAAAAGAGGTGAACTGCGTTAGGTCTGGGCTGCAGCTGGATTGAAGTTACTTTGTTCTACTCTAAGTCCAGAAGACCCAAATAATAATTTAGTTCATAGTTATCTTGCAATAGGTCGAAAGTTCTCTTTTGAAAACTTTTCTTCAGGCTTTTCAAGACTTAACTGATCAAGATCTTTGTGCTAAGATGTCCTGAAAATCATGTGCTTTTGTTTCATTTCTGAACACATCCTATATTTACAGCAGTGAATACAGTTCATTGACCCAGAAAGCCTTTGATAGCAACTGCTGGGTACTTGAAGCAAACCTTCACCTTTCGTGGGGCTGTGCCCCATGAAAGATGAGGGAAAAAAGGCTGACAGTATGTTGTTCATGCAAAGATGAAGATAGTAGTGTGTCGCTTTCAGTACCAAAGCCGTCTTTCCTGCCTCCTTTTCCACAGCTGTTTTACTTATGTGTTTGGCTTAGGCTATTAGCATAATAAAAACAAGTGCTCTTCTAAGGAACTACTTGATGAATGTGGATGTTTTGACAGTGGACGTGGATGCTTTTAAAGCCACACAGGCTGATAGGTATCTGTGCTTAATAACTTTCCAAATCATTAAATAACCATGCAGCAACAAAATACAAAAGTGTATGTATTTGCTATCTTTTTGCTTGCATGTGCAGATTAATTTTACTATATCAGGATTAGAAGCCTAAGCTATCCTTTTGTGGAAACTCCATATTTCAGACACTTGAGCTTGTGTCATTTATTGTACTGTATATTAATTATTTACTATCCACTGCTTGGTTGCTGTTGGGGGTTAGATTTGGGTGTTGTTTTTTTGTTTGTTTTGCCTTTTGGAATTTTTTCCCTCAAGTTGCTAAGAAACTAACGACTGAGTGCTTGTCGGTACTTAATGAAAGACAAAAGAAACCAGGGAAGGAAAGACCGAAGGGAGGGGGAGCTAGGGGGTGGTCACTTTTCCCTTTGGCACTCGAGGAGAGAGGATACCAGGCTTTTTTGCCTGCTGCCAGAGGAGTTTCACTGTCACCATCGACTCCACTCCTGGGAAAACCCACCACCGTTTGCCCGTGTGTGGGGATTTCTGAGCTCTCCTCCTGCCCTGCTGGAGTGGGCCCGACCCTGTCCCGCCGTCGCTTTG
This sequence comes from Alaudala cheleensis, assembly GCA_013398995.1. Classification (NCBI taxonomy): domain Eukaryota; kingdom Metazoa; phylum Chordata; class Aves; order Passeriformes; family Alaudidae; genus Alaudala; species Alaudala cheleensis. Next base: position 316,315 of record VWYE01011265.1, read on the forward strand.
AGGCTTTTTCCTACGCTGACCTCACACCCTTTGCTCAGCCAGGACGTCTCTGCTGCTCCAGCCACCACTGCAGAACTGCCCATCCACCTCATCACCAGCCCGGGATCTCCCACCGTTACAGCTTGGTGCCTCAGAGCCACTGGGACCAGACTGCCCTGGGATTTGTGGTCCCTCGAGGTTCTTGGTCCTGTCTTATTGTTAATTCTGTAGTTGTTCTTTTGTTTGTTTGCTTGCTTTGTTAGATATATATATATATATATTAGTAAAAAAAACTGTTATTCCCATTCCCACATATTTTGCCTGAGAGCCCCTTAATTTCAAATTTATAGTAATTTGGAGGGAGGGGGTTTACAGCCTCCATTGCAAGGGAGAGCACCAGTTTCCCCCTAGCAGATACCTGTCTTTTCAAACCGAGACAATTGCACTGTACATATTCTGTGGAAAAGCTTTCTCTCCAGTAAGTTCAACTAAACTAAGCACAAGTTTGTGGAATGCTCTTCCATTTTTTACTTTTATTTCAGCTTCTTAATGTCTACTTATCTTTCTTGCACTACTTACATTTTTAATCATGAATTAAGTACCCACAATTGCTTAAAATATAAATAAAATTTATGACATCACAGAGGCTTTACAGTGCCATCCCACACCTTCACCCCTGTCTGCATGGTAGTACTTCTGTGGTTCTTATACTTTCCCATGTTTTACTTGTGCAGCTTCTTTGAGATTGAAATATGCTGAAAAGTTGAGATTTTTATAAGTGTGCAGGCCAAGGGCCATCAATTCCTATTGCTGTTGTCATTTCTCTGTGTGAGACTGCTGTCACTGGAATTGTACCCTGTCCTGTTCTAATGAAAATGAGCTGGGTACATTTAAATTTAGGTAAGCAGCCTGACTGATAAATCAAGGGGCCAGAAGTCTCTGACAGCGATGGGCACGCTGAAGTGGTATTGCAGTCATGTCAGCTGGATTAACTAGCCCTAAAGGGAGGTCCAACCCTAAGCTGGCTGTTAACTTTCTCAGTCATACTTGATATGCATAGTATGAGAAATTGATACATTTGATTATACTGCCTTACAGGATGAAGCTGCTTAGCAGATAGTAATTTTCCTTTTCCTAGTCAGCATATGAACATTAAGAGTTTGTGCTTCCTAGAAACTAATAATATTGTGGCTGCCGATTTAGAGCAGCTCATTAGCCTGTAAATACTTGTGGGTGTACATGCAGAGAGACATTACAGGGAACAGGGCTTACATGTCTCATTTAGGAATAGCTCTCCAGGAAAGCTGGGCTTTTGGAGCTATTTAGATAAATATCTACAACATAGGAGCAACTTTAGGGTTCTTCTCCAGCTAGGAGCTGTGAAGCAGCCTGAAAAATAATCATAGAAAGTTAAAAATAACAGGAGAACATTTCATAAGTCTTTACATTCAGCAAAGCCATTTTTCTGTGAGTAGTAGGTACACACATTGCTATTTTTGCCATAGGTATAGATTAATATTTATTTGTTGATATTAAGAAGGTGCTTAAGCATCTTCTTGTCTAGTACTTTAATAATTGATTTAAAATCTCTATGTAGTTTAATGATTACCAACTCTCAGCTGTTTACCACTTGGATGTAAATTTAATGCATTACTTATGATGAAGACTACTGTTTGTAATTACAAAATCTCTGTATTTGACAACTATTTTGAATGGTAATTTTGATTATGAATGTCTGGATTCTGATATAGGAATGTAAAATACTCTTTAAGAGCTTATCTATAGGGGGAATCTTTTAATTAATTCCTGCTGTTTGTGTGTGTTTATTTATTTTAATCTAGTTCCAAAGTATTTCCTTTAGAAGGAGAGTATTTATATATGTGTGTGTGTGTGTTTATACAAAAATTAAATTTGAACACTGCTTTTTAAATACTAGTTTTATTCAGAGACTTGTATAGGCAGGCTTCAATACTCTGTCATAAAATGAGATTTAGTTCTTCATTGAGGGGGATCTGGTTAGTCTCAGCAATATCCCATTTTTATTAACTATTTGCCTTAACAGTGTGGCATTTATAAGAAGTACAAAAACATTTTTTGTGTTTTATGTTATTCCACTTCTGCTTTGTTGAATATAGGATATATTGCTTTTATATTCAAAAAGCAACAACCCTGGAGCAAGTTTTGAATGTGCTTTGTAAAACTGCAGTTATGAAAAAGGTAGATCTCAAAAGATAGTATTTTCTGTTGCCTTCCCTTGTACTTTTGTAAAGAATGGGACAGATCCTTCTCAAGGACAATATTTCTACATTTTAAGTCTTATCAATACCCTAATTCATTAAAAATGCATGGCTGCTTCAGCACAGAGGCTGTACGTACTCCAACAGACAGTGCTCCGGTGAGATGGTTCACTTCTAGGAAATTACTTAACAAACTGAGTTCTTCTCATAAATGTTTTCATAGTTGCCATGAATTATAAGATAAAGAAGTTGATATAATCTTAAGAAATGCAGTTAGAAAATATATTTAACAGTGGTATTTTAAAGGCTTCAGTACAGAAATTATATAACAAAACATCCTTTTAAATTTAAAAATAGTAAAGCATTTTAAGAAAGGATGAAAATAAATTGCAACCAGTGTCTTCACAAACTGCTGGATTTTTATTGTCTTCATAGGTATGATATCTTTGCTATTCTTGTGAACTTGTTAAATTACACAAGTGACAAAAAGTCGGACATAAATCAGTTTCTTACCATCTCAACTCTTAACAGCTGGTTTATCCTCTTGATGTGTAAACCTCACATTTGGAACATAAAGAGCAAAAGCTGAGTAGATTGACCTCTCTGGGTGAATGGAGTGGATGATTAATTTGAGAATATTTTTAGAACTTCTAGCATAATTAATTTCTATTTTGGATACATAGTTCATCACTGTGGTCCTGATAGTCTTGTAGCATTAAATTAAGGTTGTATTTTTATACTCTGTTGAGAAGAGTTGCTGAATCAAATGCCTTTCCCATGAGATCAGATGGGGAAATCAGGAAATTTTTTTTTTACCTGGAACTTCTTTCACAAACACTGAAGTAATAGTCAACTACAGATAAAATAAAGATCTAGGTTTAATGGGTAGCACCTTTTATTGGCTAAAGCCTGTCATATTTTCCCTCTGTCTTTATAGGAATATTACTGATAATGATAAGCTGCTGTAAAGGTAGTACTCCTTGTTTTTCAAGCATTTTGGGTAGTTTTGAGGTGGTTTCACACTAGAAAAAATAAGGAGACTGAAAAAGATGAAGGTCTGACATATGCCAGCTTTGTTACTTATTCTTTCTTCTGTCCTGTTATGGTGAAAGAGACAGTAACATCTGAACTGCAATTGTTTAAATTTGTTTACTTTCCCTTTTTTATTCTTATGATTCAAATTGAAAATTGCCAGGTCAATTCTTAGAAAAATTGTGGAAGAAAAAGTCTTGCATGCTTGTCTTTTTTTTCTCTCACATTGGTGTGTATGTGGTGAAAGATAGTGGAAAAGTACTTTATTTAATTCCAAAGTGGCATAAGTCTTCCACCTGTTTTCTGTGCTACTGTATGTAAGGAAGGTTATTTATATTTGTCAGTTGCAGAGCCATTCATTCCAGTCATTGTTTCCTCAACCATTTTGTGTTTAGGCTTGTAACATGATGTACATTGCCTAAACTTTACATCTCAGACATGCCACATCACCACACATTGGATAATACTGCTTCAGATATCAAATTTAGGTATATTTGTGTTTAGCCTTCACATAAGAATCCTTTCTTGCTTAGTTACCTGTCCTTTTTTTTGATTGTTTATAGAGAGATGAGTAAAGAATATCTTTTTTACATTACTGCTTAATGAGGGATGCTAATATTATTGATGTTTTTATAACTTCCATTGTATTGTTGCTCTATGGAAGGACTAACTGAATTTTAACTTCTGGAAATGAATGTTGTAAAGTTTGGATATTGGGTAACTTAAAATTCTTTGCCAAAATTGTTATGGTAATATTATATCACCCCTATTTCACATGTATTTGGCAAAATCTTAATTTGATTATATTTGGCAAGTTCAGTGCTATAGAAAAAACATGAACCTAGGGAAGGAGGTTTGAAAGGTATCTTCTGATATATTTTTGTCTGCTGATTGAAATTTTTTTGTGGTTTCTGCTCCATCTTCCTGCTCACCAACCTTAAAGGCAATAAAATCTTTATGTTATAACAGCAGTTCTCGGTAGTGAGGACCTGCAGAATACTTATGTTGGTGTTACTTCTTGAATACATGAGTGTCACTGTGAACAACTGTATCTTTTATCAAAAATCATGTAGGCTAAGGTGAGACAGGATAGGCCTTAGAATTTCTAAAGGCAAAACAGTGGCAGAAAGACACATCTGGGGAGAGTAAGGATAAGATTCTTCCAAAGCCAACAGCAGATTAAAGCAGAGACTTCAGAGCCATAAAGGTTTCGATAGTCGTGATGCAGCTACTGTCCTACAGCCCTGGAAAGGTCTTTGGTTGATAGAGGCTGTGAGAAAAATTGTGTCTGCAGTGTAAGAGGAGAAAAAAAGACAGTCTTTTTTTAGATATTATGGAAGTTGTAACGAAGTTTAAGGGGCATTTTTGCAATTTATATATAATTTCAATTCTTATGGATTAGCTATTTCTAGAGAAATCGAGTTTGGATAATTGTCTTCTCTATGGTATATACAGATTTCTCTGCATAGGCAAAGCACTCCAGCAGCTGTCACAGTTTAGGCAGCAAATGCAGCCCTTCATGTCTGTTCTCTTTGCAGCTTTGAATGGTGACTGTTTCTTGTGGGAAGGCACTGGGAGCTTCTTATTTTTAGGACAGTGAGAAAAGTAGGATGCCATTGGCCAGAGAATACATCATCTTTTGCTGAACAGAAGTTTTTTGAGGATAACTGGTAAATAGTATAAACCCACAGCACTTAATACAGTACAAATTATCCTTAATATATTCCCATTTTAGAAGAATATACTCGCCAAAGAACATAATTTTTCTGGTAGCATTTTAAAATTGAAGCCGTTTATTCTGTTAATCAGAATTCTTATTTAAATACTTTCTTCGTAGTAGTGAGAAGTAATGAATAGTGATGACTGCTACAAAAAATAAACTGCACCTTGGTTTTGGAAAACAAGTGTGAGGGCTTACTGCATTTCTGTTACAAAGCAGATTCATTCAGTACAGGGACATGTTTTCCCCACTTTTATGTTAGTGGCAGTCCAGTACACCTCCATACTCGGTCTGGGTTTTGGGCTGTTAGGCTGTTCTGTAGCACAGAGTGTTTCCTCTTGCTGACTCCTTCCATCAATAAATGCCACTTTATCCCATCCTATTGACAACGTAAGTTCAATGACAGAACACAGACACTGAATTAACCAGCTGACTTGAAATAAGCATTTTTGTCACTGTTAAACTTTAAAACAGATGGCATTTTGACTAAATAGGTTTTCAAGGGAAATTGTCCCTTTTGCAGTCAAAAAGGGATAATGTTGCCTACCTGGCTCTGCTTAAAATTGGACATAAGTTTTTCTTACTAGCCCTCAAAGCTCACCCTGTAAGCCCTTTAATTTAAGTGCATTTGTACTGCTCTGTGGAAACTTGAAAGCATCACTTCATTGAAGTCAGCCTAATATCTTGCCAGCTTTCAGAATCTGCAGTGTGGTAAAAAAAATCATTTTTTACTTTAAGAACTTATGTGTAGCCTTTCTGACTTCATGGCAGGGAAATACATGGAATAGTGACCATGTAACTGGTAAGGCGGGTCTTACTGCAAAAATTTTGCCACTGTGCTTTTCTGTGCAAGTCTGTCAATATTTGATCTTAAGACACGTTATGGAAGGAAAGCAGAGAAACATGATTCTTCCTACTATTTTGTGTTACACATGTCAAATAAAAATATATATGTAGGATGTCCGTTATTTTGTCTCATTTTGTACGTTTTTAAAATTGATTTTCTTTAAAGTTGTTGCAGTGAGATAGTTTCTTCAGTAGAAGAGTAAAAATGCTTAATTCCTGGAGTTTTCAACCTTAGAAGTACCTTGTGGAAGAAGTATGGCACTGCTGTGTTTTTCAGTGTTAGCACTGGTAAGGAAATCTGAAATTTAAAAATAGTCTAGTTGTCTTCATGTCTGCATGGAGAGAGGGTTGTAGTAGGGAGAGGTCAGTTGGTTTTCATTTATGAGGAGTACCAGATTTTATCTTTATATATTATATATATATCTCTTTATATATATTTACCAGAATACTATCTTTATTTGCCACTATCTTCAAGAGTGTTCTTAACGTGTTAAAATTTGATGTCAGCAGGTTCTTAGACTTGCCAATACAAGGCAGAAGAAAATAATAAAATTAATTTTAGAAATGGATTTTGTTGATCCTCTGTTTAACCTTACTGCTTTCTAAAATTGGCAATTGTCCTTGAGCATGCTCTAACATGAAGTATTTTGAATAGTAGAAATGTACCTGTTAATTTCCTCAGTGTCAGGTAGTATATTTAGTGTATTTTTGGTAGCTGGGTTTCAGAGACATTTGTTAAATATTTTTATGAAAAGAACTACATGAAGTGATCCATACAGCTTTTATATTCCAGATCAATCTATTCAAACACACCAAACAGAAGAAAGTCCTTCAGCATATGTCAGAGCACAATTCTCAGCTGGCCCTTCTCTGCTACATCTGTAAAGAAAACAATCAGCAGGAGATTGTGTTACTACTGCAGAATTGCATTGTCAGAATTTTTCATCTACATGCAATGTAAACCTATAATATTTTAGAAAGTAGAATTGTTAAATGCAGTTGTCTATAGTAATACTGTATTTGTGTGGATAGTACAGCCTGATTTGTTTACAGTCATCCATTTGTATGCTTTCAGCATTACTGTAGAGGTCTCTGTCATGCAGAGTATAATTGTGCCAGATAAAAAAGCTGTAGGAATTTTGACAGTGAGAATTTAGAATAAAAACAACAGAGTTGTGCAGAGGAATCAAATAAAGTTCTCTGAAATGATGTAATGCTCTTCAAACTGTTACTGGAGATTTTCAAAATCTTTCAAACATGTTAATATTCCTGCTACATTTTTGCTAACCTGTGGTTATAATATGCATCCCACCTAAAGCTGTTTGAGGTGCAGAAATCAATTTTAAATAAATAAAGCAAAGGAAGTACTGATCTTATATTTTGAGCTGAAGAGTTTTTGTGGCTTAGCTTTAAAGAAATGCTGACATTTACAATGCAGTCTGTGCTTAAGACCATATGTGTGACAGACAGGAGGTTTGGCAAATCCTGTTTTTTGTGTTCTGGGCTCAACGTGCCATTGACTGGATTCCAGGCTTTTCCAAATCCTCATCCAGCATGTACCTCTGTTGCATCTGATGTTGAAGGAACATGACTTCCATCACGGGTCATGCTTCTAGAATCAGCCTTGTAGCTATTTCCATGTGTTACCTCCTGGCATATTAAGTTCAATTAGAGAGCTTGCTTCAGCACAAAGAAAAAATATAAATTTATTGATAATTTTCAGTGCTATTATCTAAAAGCCTGGGATTGTTAACCACTAACTAGTATGGTGAAGATGAAAACCATTTAGCTAGACAGCTCTATATTTACATACACTACGAATCTTTCCTAATTCTACTAGTACTGTGTGAAAATCAGATGGAAAAGTGGAGATAGAAGTGCAGATTAAAATACCTTTGTTTGTCAAAACACTGAAGGCATCAAATGTATGATACTTAGTGTTAGTACCTTTAATGAATTCAGCAGGAGACCATTCAAGAGACTTTTTTTCAATGCTACCTGCTAAAATTCCTTTTATCATCTGTTAAAATATATGATTGTGGAAACCTCATGTGAAACAGCTTATCTTCTTTTCCTCCTTCAAGGAGACTGTGGTTAAATTTGCTGAAATAATTTCTTTATTTTATCAGTTGGTCTGCAGGAATAATGAAAGAACTTTATTTCAAACATGCTGTACTAAAACAACATAGGTTCTTGATTTATAGAATAACTATTTTTCTGTCTTCACAAGAAGACTATTTAGTTGCTCAGTCATTTGCTAGTTTTATTCTGAATAATTTTATTTCAATTTCAGATTGGATAAAGTAAATAGGGAGACATCTACAAAATAGATGTCTATGAGGTTGAATAACACTTCCTGTTTTTCCTACTCTAAATTTAGGCTTTTATCAATGTAGAGTCATCCATGGAGTGGATCATATAGATGTGGTGATACTTAACACTAGTTCTTAAATTGTTAACCTGATGACTAATTTTTTTAAGTATTTGTTTCTTCGGAATACTATATTCTTTCAAGTAAGTCTTCCCTCTAACATATTTTTTATTGTTAACAAATTGAAAATAAAACCCTTTAGTATATTTTAAGATTTATTGAAATGTGTGCCTGAGAAAGCCTCCTGTTCTGCATTAATTCTGACAGCCTTAAAATAAACAAACAGAATATGATTATAAATATCAAGAGTCCATTCCCATGGTGATAAAGAGTATGAATTTACATCCTCTGACTCCTACCACTCAGAGGCTGAATTCCTTCAACAGTGGTGTTGCCTTGCAAAGGGGCTAGATTTCTCCATCTCCAGATGTCTGCTTTGTACATAGAGATACATATCATACCTCTTCTTCTCCCAGTACATCCCCTCTCTTCCCTTTGTTTTACTAATAGCAGATTGCTTGAGAATTCAAGCCCAGCAACAAGGCTTTAGTGCCTCAGAGGAAACTGATGAGTGAATTCAGAGGGCAAAACAAAGAAATTTGGGAGCTGGAGCAGGTTGTGAAGGGAGATAAGAACACTCCATGAAGGAGCTGCATGAGCTACATAGCACAGGTAATAGAGCTGTTGCTGCATTTTCCCAGACACCTATAAGAGGGGAAAAATATTCATCACAGATTAACTTTCAGGGTGAACTATGGCTTGACAATATCTCTTGTATAACCAACACCGGGACTTTACCCTCTACTGTTGGTTTTTGGTTAGTGGCTCTTTTAATCTGATTTTATTGGTTTTTCTTCAAAACCTCTCTATTATTTGGCATGTGTGAAGTATGATTTGAGTTTCATTTGTAAGGTGTAAAGTAGCATAAGTAGACATCAATGCAACTGTGAGTACTCAACCAGTACTCATTTTACAAAGGTAAGATGTCTCTAAGTATGTAAAATGCATGAACATTACTGATATATTTTAAAGCATGCCTACCCTAGTTAAGTTAAGTTATCAACCTCTGAGTGCAGTTGGCAGTCTTACTACTTGAAATTTTTTTTTTTTTAATTATAATGAGTTGGAAGATGAACAGGAACATGAAAATGAACAAGTGGTGGGGGTTTGTTTTGTTTTGGTTGTTGTTTGTTGTTTGTTTGCTTGTAGGACAGGCTTGTGTGAGTTGGCTTTTGAGTTGTTTAGTCCACAGGAGAGAAGACTGAGTGGGGATCTCATTAGAGAATATAAATATCTCAAAGATGGTGGTGGATCTCATTAGAGAATATAAATATCTCAAGAGGATGGTGCCAGACTCTTTTCAGTGGTGCCCAGTGGCAGGATGAGGCGCAATGGCCATAAACCAAAGCACAAGAAGTTCTACCTCAGCTTCTTTGCACTGAGGATGACAGAGCACTGGAGCTGCCTGAGGAGGTCATGGAGTCTCCCTCTCTGGGGACATTCAAAACCCATCTGCACATGTTCCTGTGTCACCTGTTCTAGGTGACCTTGCCTTGGCAGTTGTCTTGGACTAGATGATCTCCAGACTAGGTGGTCACTAACTATACTATAATTCTGTGAAATTGTTTGCCTGTAAACTTACTTTCCCATAATTCTGGAAACTCAGATTGGTATCATTCTCTTGCTGCTTTCCATTGATGTTGTGGAATTAATCAGTTGTTTAATATGCTGTTTTGTGTTTCCTCAGTTACCATAATCTGTAACCTCTTCAGTTGCTTCCCTGTGGATTCTTTTCTTTGCTCTCCTATCTTCAGCTACTAGGGTTAATCTCAGATTTTAATATTTACCTTGTTATAAGGATTATGTTATTAATTTTGCTACAATCTATGAATTATGTTATCTTGAACATTTTTGTCAGTAAGCATCAGCAGAAGACCAGGAATGATTACAGCTGGGGCTGAAAATTCAGTGTATATTCAGTATCTCAGCCTACTTTCTTCACAAGTAAGAACTTCTGCTTAAAGCTTTCAAGTTACATAGTAATAAGTGCCTACTTATAACTGTAAAACCTTATTATATATATACAAAGCTCAGTTAAATGTTTACAGATAGTGTCTGTTTCATTGTGAGGGCAAGTAGGTGGTGCTGTGCTGTGCAGTGCAGAACCTGGCTGCCAGATACAAAAAAGAAACCTCTTTCCAAGGTTAGTCAGATCCAATAATTTTCCTATTGACTTCACATGACTACCTAAGAACTAGATTTTATATAATGTATAGATTTTTGTATTCCAATTTAGTACAAAAATTTAATTTCATACTATATTTCCCAAATGATTTGAATGCACACAAGCCATAGGCATTTTATTTTTAGTAGTTGTCTCCTGTTAGTACTGTATAGTTTTCTGCACATAGTGAGGAAAAGATATTTCCCTATATGTACCTTATGTGTATTATCCTTGTTGTCAAACTTACTCAAATAGTGGATCTCATCTTCATGCCCTTCTTTTTTAAAGAATGTGATGTATTGGAGAAACTGGGTGGGGCGAAATCCTGAAACAGCCTGTGTGCTGTTGGAAGCAATTCTGAACTGCCAGATGAGAAAGAAGTGCACAGACAGAGAAAGTTGCATGTAGAAGGTTAAGATGAACTTTTTTGTAAAGTCAGATATGAAAGAAAATATTAATTTGGGTACTGTTCTATTTTAAAAAATATAATAAAATATTATGATAAAATTATGTTTATACTTCAGGATTGCAGTCCATCTCTTTAATTCCCTCCTGTGTTCCCCAGCTTCTAGTATTATTGTAGTATTTTAGTCTTCAGCACATTTTGATTACTTGCAACAGTTCTATACCTGTAAACTGTGTAATTATTAAGGAAAAGGATATAAAATTCTTTAATCTAATTTGCAATATAAGAATAAATTATTTTAAAACTCATGTATTTTAGTTTTTTATCTTTTTTTCGTCTGTGCAGACTTCCTTCTGCACAAGTTCTTACAATTAGATATTTAAATAAATATGTACCAATTTTACAGCCTAGATCAGTGCTCTGTTTTCCTGCACTACACCCAGCTCATTATGGATGTTTACTAACACTTGTCTGTTTAATGACTTCATGCTAGAACAATATGAAATTTTTAACTGCAAAACTACCAGATTAAGATAAAGTACTCTTCTGATAACAAAATATATGAGAATTTGACTTTTAACACTTTGTAGTAGAAGACCTTTAAAATACTTGTTGGTTTTGTTTTTTTTTCCTCCTCATTTTGTTTGGTGAAGTATTTTAAAAAAATACAGAAGACATTGATAGATGGAACTATACCTTTAGAAAATACAGTCAAGGACTGCTCTATTACATGGTAACAGACATGAAGGGTTACATACAACTTAATTTTTATTCACCTGATTATTAACATATGACAGTTAATTAGAAACACTTCTATACTTTTTTTTAATCTCTGTTTATTTTAGTTATTTTAAAACTTCAAATGAAACCCAACTCAACCAACCAATAACCCACAAACCCTAAATCTAAATGTTAGACTTTCCCAATTGCTTTTTAATTGATTGTGCTTTTTATAGTCATCTGGGGCAGTCAATATGTTGCTTTAATCAAACCTTGCTGTAATGTTTTTATGGGTAAAAATTTGAAAGAGCTTATTCTTCAGGGATTTTGTCATTTTTGCTTTATTCTAATGTAGATCTAGTTTGGGCAGTGGTGCACTTATGTATGTGTTTAAATAAGGCTTCTGAGTTTTGCAGCATTCAAAATAACCTTTTTTAATAAACAGCTTTCATGATTTTAGATGGTTTGTTTTCTGGGGTCATCTACGTGTTAAGCAGAACATACAGTGAAATAAATCTTCTAAAATATGTAGGGTTTAACTGCAGTTTCTTTCATGGTGTAAAATCCTTATACAATCTCAGGAAGGTAGACATCAGGCAAGCAGAATAACCCTCAAGGAGTCCTTCTTTACACTTCCAGGTGATGTATATGTTATAATCGTAATAAGGTGTTTATATTTATTATTTCTGCCAGTCTAATGTGATTGTTTTCTGTGTTTAAAACATCTTATGAGAGAAAATTCACTGTAAATAAATGTAACAGACTTTCAAAAATCAACTCAGTCTGTGGGAATATTGGAACCATAGATTAAAAATTATACATTGCAAATAACTCTTCTGTGGGATTTTAAAATATTGTCAGGCAGTAGAATTGGAGTAAAACCTGAATTAAGAGAAAAAGAATTTTAGTTTAGGCACTTGTCCTTACCTTAATAAAATCTATGTTTATATATGAAAATTTATTTTCTCTTTCTCTGCCATAAATGAAGTTACTAAATTTTAGGGTATTTGCAGCAGCTGTAGTGATGCTTGGAGCCATTGTGCTGGCCAAAATACACACTGGCTCAGCACACTATGAAAAGACTGGAGATCAAACAAACAACAAAGAATTCTCTGTTTTAGGAGCAATTGAAGACAGTGCTGCATGCAGTAGCTGCACTTGTGGATTTTCAGACTTGCAATGGGAATTGTTGTGATATGGTCCATCTAACATACAATTTCTTCATTATAACACTGATGCCAAACAGTGTTCTCTCACAATTCCGTGTGGGTGACTTGCCTGTGACTGGTGGGTGTTAGGGAGGGACATGACTGGTGTTTTCAGCAACACTGTTCAATTCCCTCTTTCATTTTTTAATCTTTTTTCATCCCAATATTTCAGTTTTAATTATATCTGTACTATTAACAGAAAAGAAAAAAAAAAGAGTATGCATATAAAGAATCAAAAATGTGAGTGGGTAGAAATAAATGGAAGAACTAATGGTCTGTCATGTATCTGTCTTTATAGAGTAATACCTGGTAAAGTTAAATGCCAGCAATAGAATCTGACCAGGTAGAAATAACAGTGAAAATAGTCAAGGGTGCAGAAAACATACAGTAATCTGAAGCAAAAATTTGGAACTGAGAGATTAGCCTCAGGACAGGAAAGACAACTCGTGAAAGTAGAGAGAATCCAATTAAGTGAGAGCACATCTGTCCTAGGGTGACTGTATGATGCTTCTATCCCCAAATCGTCTGTTCTGTCTGAGCTAGATATTGTGTTCTGTAGCTTTAAGAGCGAAGGGGGAGAAAACAGAAGCGCAGGTTTTGTTTTGGGAGACGCAGCGACTCCTCCACTCTCCCGAGCGGCAGGACTGCTTTTCGTCTGTTTTTCAACAGTCAGAGATCTCTCTTTTAGTTAGTTTTAGCTAGCTAGAACAGAAAAGTTCCCTAGACTATTTTTTTTTCCTTTTTCTTAAGACTGTTTAAACCTGCTCTTAGACTAAAAAATCTACGAGAAAGAGAGAGAGCCAAGAGAGAGCACTGGGCCCACCGAGCCAGGCCCAAGCCAGCATCTTCCAACGCCAGAGAGAACTAATAAAAGCTCAGCGAGCCGGGCTTCCCATGGCAAAGACTCTCTCAATTTTGCCAAGTTTTATTGTTTCATATTATTAATTTCTAAGTTTGTAAGCACTTCCTTTTTTATTAAATAAATAGTTTTTTCCACTCATCTCTAAATAAGTTCTTTCCTAAACCAGTAGAGAAGAAGAGCAGTTCCAACTTACTTTCCAGAGAGACCCCCATTTAAGAAGTTTCATCCCAGACTTTGCCCTAAACCAAGACAACATCTAATAAATATAGCAGGAACTAATGCAACATGAAACTGCAATTAATTGCTGAAGTTAGTATCTTTAGAAGTATTTAAATTGAATTAATTAGGGTGAAATACAGTTACATTCCTATATGTAAACATTTGGTGATGCATAAATACACAAGTCTGTTGCTGACAACTACTTTGTCATAAACTTGCCAATCCAGTAAGTCCATGCTCATTATCAAATAGATTCCTATTTATACCATTTGTCCTTTGATTTTCCTGTAAGATGATTTTACAGCTATCATAAAATGAATACTGTAATATTTTACTGTTGCCTTAGCCCAAACAATAATCAAACTCTCCAGATTGTAAGTTTGCCTTTTTTGAAAAAAAATTATTGTTTTTTAAGAAATAAATGTAATACATATTTTCTGAATGGAATGAACTGGTTTTTTTCCTTCTAAATGACATTACATCTTTACATTACAGTGCCCAACAGGCTCTTGAAAACTCTTCAGCTTCTTCATATGGAAAATTTGTTTGACCAATTTTGTTTTGAAACTAACACTTTAGAGCAGCATCAGACCAAATGACCCTCATAGAGCTGGATTATGTCTGTGGATGATTTAAGGGGATGGACACCTACTCTGGAGATAATTGGTTGGAATATTGTTATGGAAAATGTTTAGGTTTTATGTGGCTACTTTGGCATTAAATTTGGTTGGATTTGATTAAAAAAATTGGTGGCATATACTCGCTGCAGCCTCACAGAGCACTGGAAGCGTTCTTTACCTGTACATTAGGTATAGGGGAGCCCATCCACAGCAGGACTTTATAAAGCTTGTTAAAAATTATTAATTTTTATTTTGCCTTAGTAGTGACGTCCAGTGAGAGCATTGGTGCAGGGGAGGTTTGAGGGAGTGCTCTTAGACAAAACAGGAACGATTTGATTTATTCAGTGTCAAAAAACCACTCACCGGATGGAAATAGCTGTTACATGTTTTAGAATAGAAAAATTGATCGGTTCTAATGGAGTCATTGCTAACTTATATTACACACCAAACTGATAAGATTTCATGTGAAGCACATGGTGTCTGTCTTCTCCTTGGCTGTTGGGATTGAGCCTGAGCTGACAAAACCCACTTCTGCAAGTTTGGGATTAACAAAGTTATTCCTGAGAACTGCTTCTGAGGTGGAGTGCTCTTGGCTGTGTTAACATGGCCTAGCCTATGGAAGAGGCTATTGTTATCTAGGTTTTAACATTCACTCACCTGGGCACCACACAGCACAGTCTTGGTAGCAACTAACCTGCACTGCTCTTGGGCAGTAGCTGCTGCCCAAGTACACCTGTGTATGTGGGTCCAGATACAGGGCATCTACACCTGTACCAGCCACAGAGCTTCCAGCTGAGCTCTGCACCTCTAGAAGCCACCGTGGGACCAAATCAGCTTTCTGTGCATGGAAGCAAAGACCCAGTTTTCCCCTCATTATGTTCTGCACTTTGTTACAGACAGTCTGTAATTCAGTATATCCACATGGTTGGCACATTATTGAGAGACTCCCCTGTCTCTAGATTACTGCTTTGGGGGCTTTGCAGTGAGGTATTATTTAAGAAATAAATCAAAAAATTATGTGGTTACTAGGGAAGTTTATTGTCATTTCCACTGAAAACAATGGGCTTTTCAAAGTGCAATATGTCACCCATGTTTTCCAGGTATTAATTCTATATTATGCAGTAATACCAGCTTTGTAAAAAATTACTCAAAAAATAACTGATTAACTGTAAATATTTACTAATATTATTTTTCACCCTTTGAGGCAATTGTCTTTATTGCATTTAGAGATTAAAAGTAATTCCTCCAAGCTTTCAAAAAGCATACACAACTTGGATTTTATTATCATATTTTGTGTTTAGTGTGACAGAAATACTATTATATAATAATAAAGTTTTAGATAAATAGATCTAGATTTATTTAATATCTGCAATAGCTATAAGGAGGCACTGTGATTTTAATACATGTGTTTGGTCTGTGAGACTTGGAAGCCTGGTAGACTTACATCAAGCCTGAAACGGTGGGAAATGTTGAAGAATACTCCTGGTGCAGGTGGCTCACTTTGCAGGCTGCAGTTCAGGACACAGGCTGAGATGCAGGTTGGGTTCTGGGTGAGAGCCCACAGAGACAAGAAGCTGTGAGCTGCTGGCCCTTTGCACAGCAAAGCACAGGAGCCACCAGCCAGGGGAAGGGACACTGGGAAACACAGCAGGAGCCGAGGGCTCGGCGGGAAGAGAGGGGTTTGGGAACTTGGACTCCTTGGAGGCACCAGCTCAGGCTGTTTCTGTGCTACTGTGCTGTGAAAAAATTGTTCTGTGGAATGAGACATGTGAGACTCTGCCCTGGGAAGAGTCTCTCCCTCTGGCTGTGGGAGTGGGGTGGCTCAGGCGGAGCTGCCGTGGGCTCAGTGCAGCCCCCGCTTGTGAAGGGGCTGCAGTGCCAACAGTGACAGTCTCTGACACTGGGACTGCCACTGCCAGAGTGCCAGCAATGGTCAAACTGGCAAGTTTCCTTAAGAACGGGTAAGGATTNAGTACACAACCCAGAAGACCACTCTCAAGAACAGGTACAGCACATCACATTGAGCTTGATGACTGCTTTACTACCTACAGCTTCAGAGAGAGAAAAGATTGTTGGTACCTGCTCTTACATTATGGATATTGAGCACTACCCCTGATAGCTCACTTGGCAAGCTGCAGTTCAGGACACAGGCTGAGATGCAGGTTGGGTTCTGGGTGAGAGCCCACAGAGACAAGAAGCTGCGAGCTGCTGGCCCTTTGCACAGCAAAGCACAGGAGCCACCAGCCAGGGGAAGGGACACTGGGAAACACAGCAGGAGCCGAGGGCTCGGCGGGAAGAGAGGGGGTTGGGAACTTGGACTCCTTGGAGGCACCAGCTCAGGCTGTTTCTGTGCTACTGTGCTGTGAAAAAATTGTTCTGTGGAATGAGACATGTGAGACTCTGCCCTGGGAAGAGTCTCTCCCTCTGGCTGTGGGAGTGGGGTGGCTCAGACAGAGCTGCCGTGGGCTCAGTGCAGCCCCCGCTTGTGAAGGGGCTGCAGTGCCAACAGTGACAGTCTCTGACACTGGGACTGCCACTGCCAGAGTCCCAGCAATGGTCAAACTGGCAAGTTTCCTTAACAGGAAACTTTGACCCTTTCTGTGGTCACAAATCTTGATTACAGGCCTATAATTAACAACCAACCACTGATACTTAGCATTTAAAAGAATACCCCCATTTCTCTCCAGTCAGTTTTTAAATTGTGGAAGGAGTGTGCTTTTAAAGTGAGTCTTCCAGTCACAGCTACCTATTGCATCATTGCCTTCCTGACTTAATATAACTACCATGCCAAATCATAGCATATTATTTTTTAGGTCTGAAAAACTAAATATAACATAATATATTGGCCAGTATACACACAGAGCAAATATAGAGCTTTATGCTGAGTAATTTTCAGCTGAATAGCTCTGCACATTGCCTCAGGCTTTTCCTGCAGCTGACTGAAAGCTTGAAAAAAAGGAGTTAGGTTATGCTTAGTGGCTCCATAATGTGAGTTTGCCTGCTAAGACACCTGTCTGGGTTTTAGCTGGTGTAATGCTGCAGCCAGAAGCAAAGCACATCAACAGCAGGTGGTGTAGCTGTGGTCCAGAAGCAGAAAGCTGTCTGCAGAATTGCTTCAGTGTCTTGAGCACAACACTGAGCCTCCTCCTTCAGCTATGCAGAAGCCAAGCAGCAGCAGGCTAAAGAATTGTGACTCTCTGTGCCTACCTCAGAATCTAGAGACATAAGATGCGTGGGTTGGAAATGAAAATAATTTTCTTTTTTATTGTCATTCTCATGAATAAGTCCTGTAGATCTGTGCAATAACAAGTGCAGCAATCTGTATATTTAGGTATTTAATTTTTACTGGGGATAAATTGAGTAACTAAAATATCTAGTCAAAATTTCAGCACAAAACATTACATCTATGTATATTCCTGTGACTCTTCATCCACAAAAAATATTTCTAATTTCCCAAATATGCATTTGTATTTTAGAAGGTGACCATGTATTCTTGACATAGAGTTTTTTTTTTCTCTTCAGTTAGTAAATTTGTTGGGATTCTGTAGAGGTTTTTTTTCTGCACACTCAAATTTTTGTGATACCACACTGTGGAATTCTAGTGGTATGTCAACAAGGTGGTATCATGTGCTCCATTTATTTCAAGAAAGTAAGTTACAAGTAAGTTAGATGTTGTTATCTGCATCTCAGGCAGGTTTGTTGTTCACAGACCCTTTGGGGTGGATTAAAGGAAATAAGTGCTAAATAACCAATAAAGCAACACACTTTATTAGAATTGCTTTGAAAATGTAACTGGAAAAAAAAATTATCTGGGAAAGGGTGTGTATAGATGTTCTGGGGTGTATGATCACCCTATGAGAAGATAATTGCCAGGAGAAAAACAGAGAAAAAGATAGGAGAAGATTCTGGAAATCTGATGGTGTTGAGAGGAGGGAACGAGTATATGTCTGTCTGTCTGGGTGTGCTTTGACAGGCTTTTGGAGTAAAATTTGAATTTTGTGGCTGCACGGTGGTAGCCCAGAGTATGGGAAAGAGACTGGCATGAGAAGGCTTGAAAAGGAACTGACCCTGCTTCTGCAGGATCTATTGCTTGATGGCAGCTTCTCCTCTAGCTCAAAACCAGCTTGTTTATGGTAAAATTTAGCTGCAAGGTCCCAGTGGTTCACTACAGATCTTCTTTCATAACCAAACCAAACCAAACCAAACAAAAAAAAGGTCCCTAAAAAACTCATTGTCCTCCAGAAGGAAGACATGTAAAAGTTTTGAACTGAAATGCCAAAGCTTGAGGAAGCACTTCTCTGCTAGACACTCAGAAGGGAGAAAATGAACAAACAAAAAGCAAAAAAACCCTGCAAACTTTGTCAGCAGGGGAGTGTGACACAAATGGTTTGCCTCCACCTGCCTGTTTTTTGCCTAATGTAGAGCTTCTCTGCAGTGCAATGCTCAGCATGGCAGGAAACAGAAAACGGGTTATACTCTGTATGTTCACTGTGCGTGAGATCTCCTTTGGCAAGTTCTTGCATGAGATACGGTTGCAGATATCTTTCTTGCTGGATTGGAGAGATTCTGTAGGACCAGAATGAAGAAGAAGGAACAAACCTCAGCTTTCACTATATTAATGCACATAGAGGACCAGTATTCTCAGAGAAGAAAGCAACCCTGTTGTAGGTAATAAAGAGTTAGGAACGGCTTTCTGTGACCAAATGGTCAAAATTGATTCAGAATTTGACCAGTTCTCAGTCTAACCTAAGCTGAACGCTTTTCCTACTGTATTTTGCTAAGTAGCTCTTTTATTCCTTGACCCTAATGGGAGCTGTTCATCCTTAAAACAAATTCTTGCCTTGTGTGGAGTTAGTGGTGACATCAGAGTGATGGTCCTCGATTTCATTTTAGCTTTGTTTGATCCTAAAAGTGGAAAGTAGGAACTGCTATTCCTGCCCTCAGGTCAAGCAAGTTCACTCTTTCATATGCTCATGGTAGCATATGAAATAAAACAGAGCTACCAGATGAAGTTTACAGGATCAAAAATCTTTTTTAATTCCTTTCTCTCAAAGTTCGGGGAAAAATTGCTTGCAAAATTATTCTAAGACAAGACAGTATTTACAGCCTTACCTTAATTGCCCCAAGTAAACGCTACATTTTAGGCTTAGCAAGTTTGGGTGGAACTCCTAAAGATTCACTGCTAGTTTATTTATAGCGTATTTAAGTGTATTGGTATAATGGCAATGGGGCGGGGGCAAAAGGCAGGGAGGAAGCTTGAAAATATGTGCTGGGAAGATTTTCAAATTACTTTAACGACTATAAACTGTTGCAAGAAGCAGTGCATAGTCTTATTTCTTCTTTTCTTCAGCAGAATGTACTAGAGTCAGACTGGTTTAGAGTAGCCCTTCCTTGAATACCATCTCTCATATTAAAATATTCAATTTTTAAAGAAACCATGAATCTTTTATATTTTGCATGTTGAGATCCACAGAGAACAGTAACAATTCTTTATATTAGTAATATAAAATGGAACACAGCAAATAAAACACTTTTTTAAAATGATACCTATTTTATCCCAGTGGTTCTCAGTTTTATCTGATTCACTGGTGTGTTTAATTTCCTGTTCTCTGTGAGCCAAAAAAATGTTCCTAGGACACACAAAATGTGGTATCTCAGCTGCTCGTCATAATATTTTTTCCTGTGCTGTCTTCCTGATATCTTTCACTGAAGCAGTACCTCAGTCAGACAGTAGTCAGACCACGATATTTGCTGTTTTCCAGAATAATTTTGTATCTTCACATCTGACCTTGAGAATCTAATCTATATTAATAGCTTTCCATTTCAACTAATTTTTGTATCAATAGTAATTGCTTTCAATATTTGAGGTCTTCATGATAGATTTGTGCTTTCAAGGGATGACATTTAAATATGGTATCTTTAACTATTACATGCAAGCTGCCTATTGGTATTCAAATATTGTGTATCTTATCAGAAAAGTTTAAAAGTGAGATAATACTGGAGGGCCAAATAAACCAGGATGATTAAGGGTGTAGTAGTGCAAGTTTTAAGTAATGGTCTTTTAAAAGTGAGCACTTTTGAACAATGGCCTGTGTTCCTTTTTTGCTTACAAAAGTGTGGAAGAATAGGCTTAATAAGCAAAGGAGAACATCTTCAAAGATGAAAAGGTACAGGTGGGAATTTTGTGGTCACATATTTGTGAGTCAGCTCATCTTCTTGGACTCAGAGTATACTGAGTGGAAAAAGAGGCCTCCATGTTTTTGAAGGTGATTCAGGGAAGGAGGCAAAATTAGGTTCTTAGTTTAGACAATTCAAATGTTTGTCTTTAAGAGATGCTTTTCTGTTCTACCCACTGTACAAGTTATAATCTGTTTGGTCAAGAATGACAAGGAATTAAGTGCTGGTGGTGTGACAGGCCCATACTCTTTCTTGTAATTGCTTCTCACTCTGCTACCTCCCCTTTCAGCCTGGGAATTGCTGGAGCAGGGCCTTCACAAACACAGTCTTTGCTGTACCAACTTCCCACTTCTGTGGAACCTCTTAAAACTCTCTCCATTGTTCCATGGACAAACTTGTTACAGATGATTGAAACGTCATCTAATTTAGAGAAATCATGTTTTCTGAAAATATTTGTTGAATGCCTATGTGAAGTGCTCATGAGTGTGGTCTATACAGACTTTTATAACTTGGCCTAAACTCACAGTACCTAGGTGGCAAAACACCATTTAAATGCAGCTCAAACCATACTAGGTTTGAAAAATATGGAAATACTGCAAAATCTATTAATGCTGTGTCTTTCACAAAGGTCTCTTAGACCAAAAGAAAGATCTGGTTTCTTTCTAGAATGTGGCCCTTTTCTGTAGCTGTGACTTCTACTTGCACAGTGCAGACCTGATTTGCTGTCAAAGTTCAGTATTTGTATACATTCAGAATGTGCTGAAATGATGAGAGGGTAAGAAATCTGAGCCTATTGGTGTTCATAATTAAAGTGGTTATGTTAAGTCTGTGGAAGTTTCTTTCTGAATGTTTATTTTGGTTGTAGTGAAGTTCAGTTTCAATAGCCCCTGTTAATAAGGAATGTATTTAGGTAGGCTGAATTCCTGGTAGTATTTTTAGCACTTTCACCAAACTGTTAAAATTGACTTTTACAGAAAGCATCTGCTTTCTTTAATAAAGTGGAATGTGTATAATGTGTCTGAATCCATTCCTGTGTCAGATGAATGAGCCAAGAAATGTGCCCTCTGACAATAACCATGCCAGCAAAACAAACTTATTAGTTAGCTATAAATCCAGATTCTACCTACCTGAGCTGAATATTTTACTACAGTACCTACTAAATTGTCCAGACCTTACCTGTAATTATTGGTCATTGATTTGAAACGCACCAAAGTGCATGAAGGCTCTTTTCTGTATGATTTGCTCTGTGTTCCATGATGACATTTTTCTGTATGATTTGCTCTGTGTTCCATGTTCCATTGTGACATTTTTACATCACCCTGAAAATGTGGATAAAATGGCTGAAACTTTTATTCACTGGCCGTCTGTTTATAAAATAACTGAATGGAAGAAACTCAGAATAGTGTGTCATTATGCACCCTGAGTCAGAGTGACATTAGCACTTGAGAAGAGTAGGAAAATTGGTGAAATGGGGAGATTACAGTGATGAGTTTATAAGTGCGATTTCCACGTATCCCTGTTGAAGTGGAAGTTTCCCACCCCCCCTATGCCCCCTTAAGCTGCATTTAATAGTCCCTTTCTGAACATGAGCTGCAAGAAGAGCTCTGACAAGTGTTATCTCAACACCCAGAATGCTGTTGCTTACCCTTGATATCATATTGGTTCACCTTAGACCTCTCATCTCTTACTGGTTATGCAGAATGTGTTGGATTTTATGGCTGCTGCCCACATGAGTTCTTGTTGATGATGTATATTACAGACCTTTTACCATTTGGTTATGAATGAGCTGCCACATGTTGTCTGTCCTTGGGATCATTTTAAACAAGAAACTTTGGATTTCTCCTCTTTACAAAAGAGTCAGTAAACAGGACCAAAAAAAGCAATGGGAGTTAGAAAACAAAGTTTAGTGCCTTTGAGCAAATGTTTTGTAGTGGTCTTCAGGAGGACAGATTTAAGAGAGAGAGGCACTTTGTTCTGGCTGATGTGTAAAAGCTTTGATTACTTCAAGAGTGGGTACAGAACTTCTTAACATGTGAAAGGCATTCCTCTGAGAAACCATGAATTTTTTGACCTATCTTTGTATTTTAGAGTCAAACAAATATAGCCTTTGAGTTATAACCAGTTTTTTATTGCTGACTTTTGGGTTTGTGCAGTTGAAAAAACTCCCAAGATTACTGGAAGTCCTCCAGAAGGAGTATGGTATATTTCCAGATACTAATGGTTTTAAAACACTTATTCACATGTTTGAGGGGGTTTAGCTTGGTTTGGTCATCTTTTTTTTGTTTTGTTTGTTGTTGTTGATACTACTTAAAATCCAGAAGTTTTTATTAAATTGTATCTGTATAAAAGTAGACATTTTTACATATAAATTATTATGTGATGAGACCTCAGACATTTTTAAAAGGATGATATTTTAACCTAGTTCACTGTTAAAATATATTTAAATTCTGTTTTGTTCATTTTAATATGGGTACATGAATTTTAAATGGCTGAATTTAAGACACAGAAATTCAGCTGGGTGAGGGTCATCTAACCTTAAAGGATTCATTTCTCTGAGGCCTTCTTAAGTCTACTTAAACCACCTCTTCTGTAAATTGAAGAGCATGGAAATATGTTCTTTAAAGTCTGCTGGTTCGAACAGTCTGAGCATATCCCATTTAATGACATCATATAATTTTTCCACTGTTTGTGTAGTTGAAAGGCCTGTTTCTAATGTGCAAGTAAAATAGCCTTGCTGCAGATTGAATCCCATTCCTCATAGGAAATTCCTTGGAGGCCCCGTAAAGATGAGGAAAACCTCATAGCCACATTCCTCATAGTGGTTTTCTTGAATGCTGGAGGGTTGCTTCTTATTTTTCACTCATTCTTCTCTTCATTGTTTCTGTTTTCTTCAGCTGGATTGTGCTTCCAGCATGAGCTGGGTTTCTGCTTTCCCCAACATCTGTAGATAGTTGGTGGCTTCATTGAAAAGTTTATGTCCGTACCTGAAGATAACATTCAAGATCCCCAGGGTATGTTTCAGAGTGTTTACAAAAGATCCTTAGATCCCATTACTTGTATCTAAACATAATGGTCAGCATACCACATGTGGTCTGTCTTCTCAAAGCTGCATATGTGAAAACAACAGCAATTTAGGCTGTGAATTTGCTATACTAAAAATAATTGCAAAAAAACCCCCAAACAACTTTTGTCTGTTGCCTATATAAATAAAAAGGATTCCATATATGTATTATCCCTTCCAATAGGAAGACTCCTATTGGCCTTGATAGAGGATGCTTTCAACATTAACGCTTGGAAAAATCAGGCCTGTAAAAGCCCCAAAAGATCAGTTAGTTGATGCTTTCAGGATCAATTTCTATGTTATTCCAAATAAAGTTTTGCTCAAGGTCTTTTTAGAAACCTCTTGTGAGGAACATCCCATAACCTCATTAGGAAGTCTGTTTCAGTATTTGCCCAAGTTCTTTTTCCTGCCTTTTTTCTCCCTGACTCTCTCATGCTAGTTTAATATCAATACCCAATCCACCGTGGAGACAAGGAATATTGCTTTGCATCCAACAGCATGTTTCTCCTTGGTCTTTTCTGAAGTAGTGAAAAGGATTATATTTAAGTGTTGTGTCTCAACTAGGATTTCTGATGGTGGATTCTGTAGAAATTATTTTCTACTCTTTCTCATTTGAAAGATTTGTTGGAAAACAGTATGATCAGTATTATGCAGAGTAATTGATTACACCTAGATCACCAAATTGCTTATTGCTTTCTTATTCCCTTGCCATTCTATGAAAAGATTAGACAGTGAGTTTTAGTGGTAAGAAAGAATCATGATGTTGTATGGAGCCCATGTTATGTATTGGCATTTCTTCTCGTTTTGATGCCATGTCTGTGTAACCTGTTCCATTTCTCCATCCTCTGCTCTGGTCAATGTCTACTATTCTTCCCACTTGCATTCTTGTTAGAGCTTTCAGGTTTCAACACATACAAAGGCCGTTCTCATAATTCTGTTCCCACTGGCCTAAGTGATTTTGTTAATGCTTTCTGATGTACTTTAACTACAATATCTTGAGAATAAAGGTGAAAGCCGATTTTTGGATGTAGTGCTTCTGTTTTAGGTTCATATTGAAAAAAAAGTATTAAATCTACGTACACCTCGCTGCTCACAAAATCTACATTTCTTCTTGATCTTCTCACAAACTCTATAGTCAGATTAGCTCCAGACAACATACAGGTACCTTGTGTTGGTAGGGGAAGAGTAGGGCCTGTGTTAAGGGTGGTTTGGTTTTGGTTTTCTGAGTTTTTTAAAAGACTGTTGCGACCTGCTATGCAACAGTTGCTTTACTGGATCTAAAGCACTGAAAGTAAGTAACTAGTGAAGTATTTTTGCTTCCATCTGTTTTTGACATGTTAAAATGCCAGTACTTCCAAAGCTGAGTGGCTGAGTGAAAATCTGTTTTTTGAAGAATTAAGGAACAAGTGTTCATTTTTTATCTATCCTTTTCTGTTGCTGAGTCCTGTATTTGAATGCTCTATAGATTTGCATATTTTGAAGATAAGAAAGTCAGCCATCACTCAGGGTACACTGAAAAAATACAGGCTGCATTTATCAGTTAAGTTTGTTTACTAACTTAGATTAAATTTATTCTTGCATCTAAATTAGTGTTGCATCATCATTTGTTCAGTAAGCCTGTTGTTTCAACCAGCTACTCAGTGGATTGTACTTTGGTTTGATTACCAAAATTAAAGAAATTTAAATCTTTGCTCAGCTGTGTCTCTTGACTACAGTCTTACATAACTTATTCAAGCCAGTATGTTCAGAATGAATATTGTGCGTTTGCAACATGCAGTTTTAGAGTCAGGGATACCCTTAGCTAATTGGCCCAATGTTCTGGCAGCTCTGTACAGCCAAAATTAGAAAATTGGGTCATGAACAGGCTTTGTGATGAAGTATGTTGTTGTGTCTGGAGTGTAGAAGCTTTTCATGCCGAAAAAGTGTTTGGACACTATTGTTCTGGTAGCTGCTCTGGTAAAACCAGAACCATGTTTGTTAGCATTTGTGATAGCAAAGTGTCGTGGATTAGCCTTGGCTGAGGACAAAACCCCACCCAGATGCTTGCTCACACCACTCCCTCAGTGAGTGGAGGGAGAAAAGACCAAGAGTGTGAGATCACTTACCAGTTGTCATCGTGAACAAAGTAGACTCAGCTTGGGGGTAGTTAATTTCATGTGCTGCCAATTAAAAAGGCACCTCCAGCTCTGACCTTCATGCTCTCCCTGCTGCTTCTAATTCTTTTGGTTACCTCTTTCTCTGTCCAGTGATTTTACCAGTCCTTGTATGTGCTTTCACCAGCAGCTGTGGATCTGCCGGAGGTGCTTGGAGCTGCCAGCACAGGCCACCACAGGCAGATGGCGCGGTACAGCCCTCTGCCACCAACACTGAGACACAGACTACACTATGTTGTGTAAAAACCCAGCTTTGGAGCCAACACACTATTATTTTATGGTGGAAAAAAGACTGCAAGCTGTGTGGAATTTCCTTTTAGGTGTTTTTTGGTTTTGTTGTTTGTTGTTGTTTTTTTCACAGCACAATGCAAGTTCTTTCAGCTTTTATGTGGGAGAAAGGAAATCCTTTTCTGTTTATGAAGAAATGTTTTATTCTGTGCTTAAAAACTGATCACCTTGTTTTTCCACAGATTATAAATGGATTTAGAGGGCTTTGTGTTTTCTTTAAGTAAATATGTTTGCAGTTATCACTATACTGCTGGCTTTAGGGTTGGTATTATTACGACTTTCTTCAGAAGTATCATTGCTAATAATCATATCAGAGCTCATTACTATCTATGAGGCCCTCTCTAAGCCTATTTTTATGATATTTTTAAGGTGGTTTTAATATCTCAATTGTTGGTAAGTACAATCTGATTTATCAAGATCTCTGCTCTTAAAGAGCTGGAGTTCTGCTTTGCACTGGAAGGTCTTCATCTCTTCTGGAAGGCAGAGTGGGACTTCATTTGTCTAGTTTGTTATTTTAGCTCCTTTTAAATAATTGAAACTTCCATGTTTTTTTGCTTAGAATCCTGTAAAAAGCATACTGAACGACTCAGCCCTTGCATCTCCAGTATGTATTGTTTGAGCATGTTGTCATCTACTGTCAGGATCTGCAGACAGCAGCTGCTGGTCATTCCTGCAGAGCTGCCTTCCAGGATAAATAGAACAGTGAATGGCAGGTGCTTGAAAAAGCAGAGTAACAGTAGGCTTATGGGAGTCTAACTAAGCAGTTCCTATCCTGGGACATACAGTTGGCAGGTGTATTTAATGTCATAGATACAGAGTAGGGTCAGAGGATATTATATGCTCTTTAAATCTCTTCAGTGATCCATGGGAATTTCTGCTCCAAGCTCTGAAACTAACTATTTTGTACCTCAGAGTGGAGCAATGAAAAACACCTGAAAAACACCTTTCAGATAAGCTGCTGCTTATCTGTTGCATAGGGAATTATCTAAGGAAGTGTGTATGCCCCAGATGTTGAGTGCTTTCTGTTTTTTATGAAACTGCTGTTTGTCTAGATCATCTACTTATAAAGTAATTGATTCTTGTATTTGGTTGTTATTGTGTTCATCACATGCTTTTGATAGCAAAGCAGGTGTGATTATCCATGGATTTGACAAAATAGAGCAGCAGAATCAATCTAATTCCTCTTACAGTGATGCTATATATACATATATATAGCATATATATGCTATATACACACATACATTTATATATAAATATATATGCTATATAAAAATATATGCTATATAGCTAAAACAATTATATTGTAATCTTATGGCTAAAGTCCTGTAATTGCAAAAGGCTGTTATGTATGTTTATATATTTAGTATTCTGGGAGCTCTTGTTTCTGGAAAAGGAGTAATGTAAAAGAGTTATGTGTATTTTTTCCTCCTTTGAGATTTGAAACTGGTTTCAGATGATACTGCTGTAAAATCTGCAGCTCTTTGTGCTTTCTTAGCACACTAGCTGTATTGTTATAGTCAAGCATTTTTAGCAGACTGGAATTGTGTGGTAAGGTCCAAAGGTTAGGAAGATAAAATAAAGACTAAAGCCTAGTCCTTAAGAGTCTGAAATCTAACCAACGCAGAGAAAGATTAAACAAAGATTAGATTGCATTGAAGCAAATCTGGATGAAAGAGTCAAACTAATGATGGCGTTTAATAGGACTGAAATGTAATCAGTGCAGAAAAATTGAAAGTAAGAATTGAAGAGGGGGAACACCATATTTATTTATTGATTGACGCTGATTCTGAAAAAGAAACAAAGTACTTTGAATTGTGTGCTAAATGACATTTATGTATTTGTACTTGTTCAATACTGACACTATTGAAAGTTAGATCTGGAAGAGGTCAATTATCTTAATTTTTAAACCTAAGGAAATTTATTTATAAATTGGGGCTAGAAAGAACATTTGGTAGTAAATTCAGGCAGATGTTGCCCTAAATACTCTTATTCTGTTTATAAACAGTGTAACCAAAAATGATAGATTTGCCTTCAGTCTTGCAAACTGCCTTAGAAATTGAAATAAGCTGAATAATTTGGCAGTGCTTTCACCCTTTTCCAGAATATATTTTTGATGAACCTATTTATTTTGCTGTTCTTGGGTTTTTTCTGGAGACTTCCTTGTATACAAGCTTAAGACCTTAATATCTTCTTTACTGTTATATGTATGGGTTTATATTATTCACAGATGTTTACATAACCTGCAATAAACATTAATCTGCCTAAGTAGTATCATATGCTCTTACTAGCTTTTTCTTAATGCTTTATTTCTTTGTCTCTTCATATTTTATCATTACTTGTTCAGTTTTTCCAATCTTTTCTCATTTTAAGCTCTCAGAAATTTTAGTGTTCTCCACCTCCATTTTTAAGAGTCAAGTCAAAGTCAAAAACTTATAAAATATGCTTTTTAAATGAGTCAGTTGTATCCTAATAAAACATGTAGACACAAATAGCCCCATATTACGCTGTTTTCTGAATTCAGTCAGTTATGATCCCTGCTTTACAGCCACCGGTGAGAGTTTATGTGGTATGTTTAATTTCTGTGACTCCCAGTGAATACTCTATGCAGTGTACTTAAGAACAGAAATTATTCCTCTGATATAATATGAGAATTACTAAATCACCTACTAAAAAACTCCTCTTTTAAAGGGAACATTTGAGCGACTACTGTGTTAGTTTGTTCTTGTGATTGCTTTGTGTGACCCCTGCTAGTCTGCTCCTACGATGACTGAAGGTTATCTTTTGATTGTCACTTTCCTGGTGAGATTATATGATGAATATATTCCATGCATTTCATTAGTATAGTCCTATCTTGTTATAATTATACTGCAGTTTATTTTTTGAAAAGCAGGGGGTTTTTCTGGCATCTCCAAACTAATATGTTTGTGGTGGTTGATTAATTTTTATTTCCTAGGCAGCATATACCTGACTATAATACTTAACTTTCTGAATAAAAAGGAGCCTTTGTATGACTCTATTTACGATTTTATAGTGGCCTGCACATTTTCTGATACATTGTAAAACACAGTATAAGATTCCAGGACAGTTAGACTTCAGGACAGCTAGCTAGACTTTTTGACAGTAAACTCCCAATAGTAGATTTGAGCCAGAATTTTCAAGCATTAACTCAAAAATGTGATGCCATTTGGTAATAGGATCTACAAATGTGAAATTACGTAATTTACTGTAAAAGCATAGACTATTTGCTTATTTTGGCTGCTGGCCTCAGCCAGTTACAGCCAAACAGAAGAAACTTTGTTCGCCTTGCAGGTTTCATGGTTGCAGTTCATCTGCATTTGATTTTCTCACAGGTTGTGGCCTCTCTGTATATTCTTGTCTTTATAGCCTAGATAGGTCTGCAGCAAAAAGTGAGAGATTACTGTGCTTGAGAATAGCACAGTGTTCTCAGCATTTCGTTTAAGCTTGAAGGTTCATCCTGTACTTAAGTGGGCTACAGACAGGGAGAAGCTTTGGCTCAGGCAACACGAAAAGATTTTCATTTGAATTTTTAAAGACTTTCATTGGTGGTTTGATAGGACCTTAATTTTTTTAATTATGAACTTTATGAAATATTTTCTGTATTAGAGCTTACCATTTCTTTTATAGACTGGGACAGTTGTTTTGCAGTTGTCAGGTGTCTTTCTCAAATACTGCTGGTCATTTCCTCTCGCATGCCCGTGGAAAGGTTGTTTTGTCTTGTCCCTTTGTTTTTGGATGACAATAGGCAGTCGTGTTCCCTGCAATCTTGTCATTTCAAACTCATTTCAAAGTTTGGTAACATCAACAAAATGTCTTGAACATAGCTTGTTTTGTGGGCTGTTTCTGAGGGATTCTGCAAGCTCATGCATTGGCAGCTCTTAGTCAGTCCCTGTTTATTCCTTTGTTATGGCTTACACTTCTTCCATAACTTGTTTCTGTAAGTGTATTCTGTTGGGAACCACCTCAGCATCTTTCAATAGTCCACTGTTAGTTTAAATTTTTGGAAGAAAAACTCATTAGAGTTAAAAGTGAAGAATGTAGTTAAAATTCATCAGAACTGTGACATGGAAAATAAAAACTATCAGCCAGATTTACTTGCATCCCTTGATGAGATTTAGATTTGATTATAAAGGTAAATTATGTAGAAGACTTCTGTTAACTGTGCTTGGTATAATTTTTCTTAATTGCATTGTATACTATGAAGAGAGTACATATTACTATTGTACATACTAATATACTACATATTGACACATAACAATGTGTCAGTAAGAGAGAAATGTATAGGAACTAACATTAAATTCTATATACAAAGATTTTTTGGCTCCTCTGTTTAGAATGTCTGTACTGTCTATAAACTGAGAAAATCTAAAAATTTTGCATTTCATAGTTTAAAGACAGATGCAAAATTTAAAAAGAAAGATATCAGGCCCTGTCACCTTATGTCTCCTTGCTAAGCCAAGGAGAGTCTGCATTTCTTTATCTCTTACTCTGTTTTTCAGGAAGGAGTTAATGAATTCTTCTGAATGCTTTGAAACATATTTCCAGGTTCACTTATTGTTGCTGTTCTCCTACACTTATTTCACTTTCCCCTGAGTGTAATTCCTCTGCTCAGTTGAGAATAGAAAATGTTTTGTTTTTCCAATTTTTCCTACAAAGATGTCTTTACTTCCCTTCTCCCCCTTGTTCTTTCTGGATTTTTCCCTTGTGTGGAATGCTGCTTGTGCCCTTCTTGTTGACTTCAAGCCTTTCTTGACTTCAGATTGCTACCAGGTACCCAGTCTTGAGTGTGGCCTGCCAAATATTCAGCAAATAATCCAATTAGAGTAGTCTTTCATTGTAGTCTCCTGTCATTTGGGTTCCACTGGTTAAGCAATAGTTTTAGATGTCAGACAATATTTTATATACATCTTTTATGTTTACCACTGAATAGGGTCTGATTAAAGATCTTGTGAAACCCAGGGGCAGTTGTGGGAGTTTTATAGTGATAATTTTTTTTCTGGTTTTAAAACATGGAGGCTTGTTTCCTTATATTATTTCAGAAGATGAAAAAACACAAAACATTGTCTGAATAAACTGTCAGTATTGCTCGTTGATAAAATTGAAAATGAGTTGTCCTTTCTCCAAGTAATCCCTTTACAAGTTTGATTGGTCCTGAGCCCTCTTTAGAGCTTTATTGGTATGCTCCTGCAGCATTCAAGTCAGACTGATCCTCTGCATTTTAAATTACTGTTCTGTACAGTAAAGAAGACTATAGTAAAAGAGCAGTTAAATGATAACAAAATGTATACTCAGGTCTCTTCTAAATAACTGTCAATTGTGTTCCCACAAGAAAGAATTAGAAATACATAAGCCATGAACAATG
Source organism: Alaudala cheleensis (assembly GCA_013398995.1). NCBI lineage: Eukaryota > Metazoa > Chordata > Aves > Passeriformes > Alaudidae > Alaudala > Alaudala cheleensis. The sequence goes on from VWYE01011265.1 coordinate 347,818, forward strand.
AAACAGAATGTTGAACATCTTGTGTACAGAAGGAATAGTTTCCCTTCTTATAACCATTCACTGGTTCTTCCTACTTTCAGAATGTCCAGCATTATGTGTTTTATTTATATGTTAAAAGACACAGATTTTAAGTCATTCTGGATGGAAGCACAAGATGTACACAAAAATACCCCCATCTTACATTATTCAGGCATTCTTGATACCTTTACTGTGAATACTGCAAATTTTGCATGGATAGGATACTCTACCACTCTTAGGATACCAAGAGGACATTCTTCAATCCCAAAAAGCATCATAAGTTACAAAAGCAAGCAAAAGCTGGAACAAGACTAATTTAGACTGGAAGCAAAGCACAGTGCTTAGTAAATAAGGCAATTTTCTGTTGAAACAGATCTGTTGAACCATTTGCAGGTTTTATTTCTCTGTATCTTTAAAGATTTACAGTCTTTCCAAAAGATGTGACTTCATTAAAATTTATTGTGTTTGTTTAGGAATTTCCACATAAAGTGTTGTCAAATATGTAAAGGGAAGACATATTTTCATGATGATGCTGGCTAGTTTCAATATCTGAGATCCTATTGGAAGGGGGAGCAAGGAGAGGTTGATGAAGACTCAACTCTTCGGCTGTTCAAGATACCATCTTAGCAACTTTCAGGAAAGTGGTTCCTGAATCCATTTCCACAATTGATAGTCTTGTATAATCTCATCTTTTCTTTTGGGTGCCCTGTGGCTGCATCTCAGAGTTCTTCAGCATCTGATCTGAAAACTAGTGGCATCTTGTCTTGGTTTGAAAAGACAGGTATCTGCTAGGGGGAAACTGGNTAGCAAAAACTCTTCTCGCAGCCAGCCAAAAAGCCTCTGTCCTCTCTCCTCGGTGCCAAGGGGAAAAGTGCCCAGCCCCAGCCCCCCCCTGTCTCTTCGGTCTTTCTTTCCTTGGTTCTTTTTGTTTTTGTTAAGTACTGACAATTACTTGTTGATCACTTAGTCGTCAGTGTCTAGGGAAAAAATTCTAAGGGCAAAACAAAACAAAACAAGAAAAACCAAATCCAACCCCCAACACATCTCTTTGTTTCACTCCACTTCCAAAACTGCTGGTGGCAGTCATGATAATGTGATTGTCAGGGACATCATCAGAGCTGGCTTTGGAAGTGCATATTAAAGCATAGGGAGAAAAACCTTGCAAGGTGCATAAGTAAATGTCAAATCCATTGTTTTGTTAAATATCATCAGACAACTGACTGAGAGAGAATGTCTGAGTTTGGCTTATGCCAGCTGTTGTAGAGGTACTGTGAAAGTTTATCCAAGTGCATAGTACGCTATAAACCATCGTAGAGCTTTCTGCTGTTTTAGACAAGTGCAACTAATTTCTGGTGATAACTGACAGATTTCTTGTGTACTTAAACAACGCTTTTCTTAATACACTGCAAATGTTTAATTATTTTTTCTAAGTGTCTTAATTCTGGTAAACTAAATGAGCTCAGAAATTAAATCGTATTAAATCTTGCTGAAAAGTACTAAGCAGTCATACACTTGCATCTGTCAAATAATTGCTTCTTAAACCTTTCCACTACTTCACTAAAATACAGAAATGAGGGAAACTGCTAAAGTATTTGAAAGTTTTAAGGAAGGTTTGCATTTTTTACAGCCTCCTTTTATTTGTTTTTAATGTTTTATTTTTAATGAGAGAGACTGCTCTTAGCATTCTTTTGGAAAATCATGGACATGGATGGAGGAATTTTGTTGACCTGAGCTGTGCTTTAATCTTACTTCTGTGAATATCACTTTCCTCTCACTTCCAGACGAGAAGCAAGAAAGAAAAAGAGCCACTGCATTAGGGGAAGAGAGGAACAGGGAAAGACAGGGAAAGGGAACAAACCCAGAAGTCTTGCATCTCTGTAGGTAGTTTGAATTTAGGAGAAACCCTTGCATGAGCTTGAGCTTATCAGATCTTTGGGAGCCAGTGCAACGATTGCCAAACAGTATCAAGATGCATCTAGAGGTGTATGTGTATTTGCAGTGCCTGTTGCTGTTCATGTTGTTTATTAAATATCTTGTTGCAGTTGGCACTGCTCTATGCAAGCAGAACAAGGCTGGAATGAATGCCTGCAAGTATTGTCTTACATGTAGGCATTCACATCAGCTTTAAAACTAATTTCAGGGATATTTTGGAAGCCCAAATCTCTGTTTAGTGCATCCTTGCTTTGTCATTCAGTTTTGTCATCATAATGCAAAATGACCAGTGTCAAGTGTCACCAGTAGATTTGTGGTGACATAAGGAACTGTATAGGTGTTTCTCACTCTGCAGTGACTGAATCATGGAACAGAGGTTTCTTTCATTTTTGGTTATCTGCTCTTATTCTCTGCTTAATGAATATTTCAGCTACAATGGAGAAGAAGATCAGCATTTTTGCAAGTATTATGTCAGTCTATTTCTGGCATGAATAGATGTAATTTTCAAAATTTTGAAGACTCTTCTGTTCTAAACCAGACAAACAAGCACACACTCACACCCCCATGCCCCCAAGACACCCATTAAACAATCTCTAACAACAGATTCTGCAGTAGTACATTTCTGTGAAGCCAGAAAGGTTTTACCATCAGATCTATGCCTGAAGCAAATGAAAGACATGATTGATCTCTCTGTGAAAGAAGCGGGGGACCAGTAGGGAGTGTGATGAAATGTGTTAGCATAGCAGCAAGGCTTCATATTTTGGTAAGCATTCTGTACATGCTTGGTGTTCCCTAATGGAAACTTGAAGTTATTAATTCTTAACCACGTTTGTCACACCAGTCTGACATGCTGAAGCGTGACTGCGAAAAAGTTAACTGAAAGTTGATTGTGTTAGGTAGCTTGAAAGAAAGCCTAAAGTATTCTCCTTCCAGTAAAAAAATGGCAACTGCAGTGTGGTGATGTTTTTTTTGGTTTGTCTTTTCTGTGTGCAGGATCATTAAAGATGTTTTTCTCTATATGGTATGCTAGAGTAGGAGTTTGTGGTACACAATTAAATTTTTTTTTCAGCATTTCCTTTGTGGCACCCAATGTGAGAGTCCTGTACGCTGAAAAAACTGGAGGTAGATGACTATAAACCTTTTGGGAGGTACATACAGGTTGTTTATGTGTCTTTTCCTGCTGGAAATGTTGTTGGAAAAAATAATGTTGTTTACGGTACTGAAACAGTAAAACAGTGTGTGGCTATCTGTAAGGTGAATAAGTTTTCACATAAATTCCATAGATATTCTCGTTTTCTGGGTAAAATACTTTGTATTGCACTCTGTGTTGAGAAAACCTTGTGATCTCTAATGGAATGTGACACCTAAAACAGATATGCCCATGATGGGTTCAGTTTTATGTATTCTGGATTTTTAGTTGTAAAAGAGCTATTTTCAGTACAGCAGCTGCAATGGAGAGCCTTTAGCCCTTTACCTTGCCTAAGGATGGGAGTCCAGTAAGAGATATTTGCTGCTGGGGTGAGCTAGTGTTTACAAAGTGGTTTCTAACACAGTTGGAGAGAACAGTGATAATGGGAACTATTCCAAACAGTATTTTTGCACCATGAACTCTGGAAGGGATTTTGAAATATACTGGAAAGTGCATTTGCCCATTGTTAGATTACTTAGTGACACATTTTGATGGTATCAGAGATCCAAGTTAGTGCAGCAAACTAATCAGAAAAGCTGAAAGAGCTCCCTCTCCAACATGAATATAACTGAATTGGCAGCAGATACATGGAGCAATGTGTATGATTTTTCCCTGATTCCCTTTTCTTTTTAATTGGATTGTCCTTAATTACCATGTTCTGCTTAGAAATTCTTTTTGTCTTAAAAACTGGAGTTTGAGTTTCGAGAGAAAAGTCAGATAACTTCTGGTACCTTTCTTTAAGTCAGATGGTATAAGAAATATTGTCATAATAGGGAAAAGCGACAAAAAGCATTACCTCTCTTTTTCTTTCCTTTCAACACATATGGAGAGGTGACTAATAGAAACACAGTAACTCTACTATTACATTTTCATAATGAAATCAGATGATAAGATAGAAGGTAAGAGGACACAGTTTTCCATGTGCCTGTCTGTGGCTGCTCACTCATAACTGGGACCCTTTTGCTGTGGAAATGACTCAGACTCTGCAAAATCATTTAGGTAGAGTGGGCTGTGATTTCATCCCTAATGCTTCTGCTGCACAAATTCAACCTGTTTAACTGAGGAAAATAAAAAAAGTGTCTGGCTGTAAAGACAGAAGACCAACATGGGAGTTTTCTTAGGTGGTTCTTGAATGATTTTATGATTCAAGAGAGCCAAGCCCCCTCATGTTTCCTTGAGATTTTGTGAATATCTGCAACCCACTGTTCTTGGCTGGGTTAAAACCAGATGTTTATTTTGCTGTGTTATTTTTTTTTTAGGCTTGGAGTGTAATTTATGTTAGATTAAGTAGCTCCATTAGGTATATCTCAGTATTGTGTGAGGTACTCTTATGTGTGAATCTGGAAATGTGAGAACACATAGGATCTTCAGATCTGAAACCAGCAATTTCTTCCTAAATAATCCTTACCCTTTAGTGAAGATAGGAAACTCTGACACTTAAAACAGATATAACTAATATTCATTTTCAGCATAATTCCTTATGCCAGTTTTTCAATATAGCACATGAATTCCAGTCTTGAGTCACCATTACAATTTTTTATTAACAATGCAAGTAGTTGGAAATGTAGTTACAATGCAAAAGCATTTTATTTTTTCTTTAAAAAAAACCAACATTTTTTATGGGGCAGAAGTCTGCAGAACACAAAATAGTTTTGAAAAATATGTTGAATTATTTTGCTTGTAGATAATGATATTAAAGAACAGTTGTGAATACAATCTACAAGATTGCTGTATTTCAATTTACATTTGCAATACAATAATAATGATTGCTATATTGTTAGAAGACTATTAGTTGCTCTCAACCATCTTTTAGCTGAAAAGAAACTTCAGTTTCCGGAAAACAGTTTGGTGGTTTGGTTTTTTTTTTTTTTTTCTTAAAGTGTTTTGCATATGACAAGCAAAAGCTGGGAAAAGGCATAAGGAAGTGAAAAAATAAGATTATAAAATCATGCTTTGATCAGATTGGGGATCAGCAGCTCCTACAAAGTTATTGCAAAATAATTTCATAATAAACCTTGTTTATCAGTAACAGTGTTGGTAGTATTTGTAACAAGGCAACTAAGTGAAATACAACACCTGTTTTAGCCATAACATCTAATAATATCTGAAGATATCTGGCAGAAGTGGCTGGGCTTTGTTCTGCTTAAAATTTAGCTCTTTTTATCAGCCAGTCTTCTTGAGCTTTTATGTTGTGTGCATGTGGTTGTGCTCAAATTAGCATGATCTATGCTCATGGTAAGCCTATTTCCTTTAAAGTGCTGGAGTGCTTAGTTTTCTGAGCTTATCCATCTAACTTCATAATAAAAGTAATCAGTAACTCACACTTGCTGTATTATTTATTTGAGATATTCCTTCAAGGAAACAGTAGTTTAAGCAGACACTTATAAACTTGGACTGATGTGTGTTAACCATCTGTTACAGCACTGCCAGTTGTTTATATTGTGTGTTGAACAACCATTTCAGCAGATTTCCAGCTCTGGTGTCACTCCTTAGAGTTATCAGAGTCTACAAAATGAATCAAAATATTTCTGGTCCTGCATGCAAGAATAATCCCTCTTCAATTTAATGATGTCTTAAATTGCAATTTTCGTTTTAAATATTTTTGACAGATGAAAGAAGGTTGTCTAAAAGACAGCTCCATTACAGTAGCCACCCCAAGAAAAAGGAAGGGGGAAATAGTTGTCAAGGGAAGTGATGATCTATGATGAGATTCACAGATAGCTAGTATTGCCAGTGTGATGTCAAAGTTTATCTTAATTAGTTCTTGTCATATTTATCGTCTAGTCTGACTGGAACACTTTCAAATTCTTTGAATAGCTTTATTTCCTGGCACCAAGAAAAAAAAACAAACCAAACTAAAAAAAAAAAAATGCTGCTTGGTCAAGTAGGATTAACAAGTCAACTTGGTTACAATTGATTTCCTCTTTCCTTCTTTAGGATTTAATTTCATCATTTTATGCATACTTGAACACTCCTCCTGGTTCTCTCTAGAAAGTTTTACCTTTGATTTAGCTACAGTAATTGCAGAATATTCTAGAATTAATCCGAAGTTTTGACTTGAGGTATATAGGGAAAGAATGAGAGAAGTCCATGTTTCTATGTAATAGTCTGTGAAGGTATCAGATTATCTTCAGGCTGCTCCACATTATCTTAAAAAAATAGCTCCTGGTATAAACTTAATGTGTGTCTTTGTAATATATTTTAGCTTCACCTGCATTATTTGAAAATCTGATCCTACATTTAGCTGAAAGTCCAAGGTTACTCCCTGTGTGAGCTATATAGGGCATATTTGATTTTCTGGTTTAAGGGCTGAAAAAGGTGTTGAATATTTGGTTTACCAGGATATCATTACAGAACCAGTGTCTCTTTGTGACTAGTTACTGAAACAGTCTCAAATCTGGAATAATTTTATTCAGTGACCTTCTGGAACTCCACTTTTTTCAGAACTTGGTAATTTATGAAGCTCACCCTTGTATGTTGTACTTTGCCCTGTCTCTGCAGTGAGACATCACAACTCTGCAGCAATGGTCATAGGCAATGTTGTTTACATCTTGATGTTTCTTAAGTCTTATCATCTGAGGCCAGGGTGATCACCTAAACTAATTCAATTTCTTATTTTGAGAAATTCTTAAGTTAGAAATACTGGATTTCTAAATGCTTCCATTTGTTTTTTTTCGTGCTGGAATTTACTATATTTCCATTTGTCTGTTTTCCAGTGAGACTTGTCTTGTTGAGCATCTTTGTGAGTGTTTATTTCCTACAAAGTGCTAAACTTTATCTCTTATGCATTTGTCTTGTCCTGGTATCTTGCTTTCCATCTTTTTTTTTTTTTTACTTCAGTATTGAGATTTCTAATGATTCTCACAGAAGAGGCTTGTGTTTTACTGCTACTTAAGGAAGGAGAGCTATGATCTCTTGTTTAGGTCTAGAATACCTAGGAAAAGAAGAACTTGTCTAGGGAAATAAGAACTTGAGTGTCCTTTTACATTAGGTAACACAGGAAACCCAACTATATTGCTTTAAATAGCTAAAATATCTTGAGGGAAAAGCAAAACGTATGTCTTTAGGAACTAAAATAAGTGGAATATGAACTTTCTGGAAAAAAATAAGTCCTCCAGGAATAAGATTTGAAATTGTTAGTGCAATAAATGGTGATTTTGCAAGCAACAAGAGACACCACTGTGATAGGTGGTGCAGCTGGTTTAGAGCTGGTTTACAGTGTTCTCAGTGCTCCAGCAGGGTTCTCACTTTAGTTAATCAAGACTGAATTACTCAGCTGCAAACTGAGTAGGGCAGAGAGCTGATCCTGTGCCAAGCTGGCTCAGGGCAGGCGGGATGTACTTGCTCCAGTACCTTCACAGTCACATCCCTGTGGCTTCCAGGTGAAGTGCAACAGCTGCTTCAAGGCAGTGTGGTGCTTGGGCTGATAAACCTGCATCAGCACACAGGCCTGTGCAGAAGCACACCACACAACACCACTGCATATGCACACAATTCCTGTTGCTGTCTAATCCTCTGTGATCTGCTTTATCTTTCCGTTGCAGGAATCCTCTTTCATCCCATTACTCAAGGTAATGGAAGAGGACTCTTATTCGTCTTGCATTTTACAGATTTTCTGTACAAAAATTCTTATTTAAGTCATGAGTTGAACTAATGTCGTGCAGCTCAGGTAAGGGTGTGAAAGGGAGTCCTAAAAACCACAGGATGCTGACGGCTTAACACGTTACAAAAGTCTCATGGACAAAAGTGTCAGTTCAGAGACATTCATTTCATTTCTTACCAATCAAATATGGTCAGAATAATGAGAAAGAAATCCCACATTTTTAAAAAGTCTTGTCCCCAACCCCTCCATTCTTTGCAGGTTCAACTTCACTCCCAAATTTCCTACATCTTGCCACACTGTAATGCAGCAGGACAGGCAATGGGGATTGTGTCCAATTCATCACATGTTGATTTTGCCTCTCCTTCCTCCTCAGAGGACGTACTCCTCACTTACTCCTCTGTAAGTCCTTCCCACAGGCTGCAGCTCTCCACTAACTGCTCCAGTGTGGGCCCCTCCTATGGGATGCAGTCCTTCAGACACAGGCTGCTCCAGTGTGTGTCCCCCACAGGGTCACAAGTCCTGCCGGCAAGCCTACTCCAGTGGGGGTTCCTCTCTCCATGGGTGGCACATGTGCCCTGCCAGGAGCCTGTTGCAGTAGGGGCTTCCCAACAGGGGAGCTCCAACAGGGGTCACAGCCTCTGCTGGGCACATCTGCATGTCTGCTCTGACATGGGGTGCTCCATGGGCTGCCGTAGCACAGCCTGCCTCGCCATGGCCTTCCCCACAGCCTGCAGGGGAAGTGCTCTTCTCCGGCACCAGGATCCCCTTCTTCCCTTCCCTCTTCACTGAACTTGATGTACGCAGGGGCGTTTCTCTCAATGTGTTCTCATTCCTCTCCTCTGGCTGCAGCTGTGCAGTTTTTCCTACCTTCTTAGACATTATCCCAGAGGCGCTGTGGCCATTGTTGCAGTGTTGCTCAGCCTTGCCTTGCAGCTGACTCTGTCTGACATGATGGGAAGCTTCTGGCATCCTCTCACAAAAGCCACCCATGTAGTCCCCCCACTACCAGAACCAGTGCAGCACAGCTATCCACTGGCTTGCAATTTTTCCTTGGTGACATTCGCGGTGAAAAAGAAAATAATTTAATTACAGTAATCCCTGTGTTCTTGGGTCAGTGATGCAGTTCAGCATGTGAATCTGTTCTTCAGTTCTTCCAGAAGGATCTTCTCGAGTTGTTTCTCTTTCTAATGAAACACTTTGGCTATCATAAGGAGGACTATAAGTTTTTATCTTTCACGGCAGCTCTGATATGAATAAAATGCAGCTGCTGTTTACAAAGAATGGTACCATAGTTTTTGCTTTCTTTTGAGTTTTGCTTGGTCAATTATAAAAATGTCCTTTTTTGAGTAAAATTCAGTTCCTTTAAATCAGACGGTTAAAAAGTTCCATGTGTCCTTCAAGGCCTTTCAGAATTTGGATTGATACACATAGCAGTTTGTAGCAATATTACTGCTTGTACTTCAGCTTTGTACTGTTTTACTCATAATAAGAATGTCAGTATTTAATTGTAGTTATTTCTCAACAGTTGTTCTTATGATTTGTAAGCATAGTAATAAGTGCTTATAACATTTTATATTCCATTTAGCTAGAAGCAGCTTATTTATGTAGAAAAGATAGGATTAAAAAAAAAAAAAAGCCAAAAACATTTCACCTGATAAAGCAGTTTTACTAATCCTGGTGAGCAGTTCTAAGGAGTTAACTACACCATTTTCCTAAATTTTATATATATTCACACTTTCCAACTGTGAATTGTGAACTGAATCCACTGTACTATTTCTTTATTTCTTTACTGTTGCTGTGTTTATTTATGACTGTTAAAGCACCTGTGTAATTTAGACAGGGTTGTGTTAAAATCTTGGAATGTTCATAGCAGGACCCACTTTAGGATTTATGGCTTTGCTAAAAAAAAAAAAAAAAGACACATTCTAAAGGGGAAGTGCTACCACTTTATCTGCAGAATTGCATAAAAATCAGTCTGTCCATGCTGGAACTGAGAATTTTACTGATGTTGTAGTGTTTATATTAAAAAGTGATGAACTTTTTCAAAAACCCTGTGATAGAGTTTGTAGATTTGCAAAGACAATTTTAATGCATTTCTTGGCAAGTTTTATGCAAAATGAGGTGGAATCAGATACTGACTTAAAGTATAAATATTAATGTATACATACTACTTTGTCTCATCAACAAAACTGAGTTTTACAATTACCTGATAGAATACAGAGGGTAGTAAAGGGAACTGTAGTTACAGTTTTTACCTTCTACAGTTTGTTTAGTTATTTGGGACATGTCCTAGCTGTGCTGTCTTTAACATGCATCACCACTTCCATAAGGAAAATGAAGTAATTTGCATTCCTCAATATAGACAGGAATTAAATATGTATGGATGGATATCTTACTAAAAAGGGGAATAAATCAGTAATTAAACTGCACAGATGGGATAGAGATAATTAAAATATATATAAAAATTGGCTTTACAAGCCATAAAAAGAAACCCATCTGTTTTAAAAGAAAATACAACCAAGTATAAAATCAGCTTGACTTGTAATTTTTTTCATAGCTCTTGAACATCTGTGCAAAGCACTTTACTAGTGTAAGTAATGATGGGTTTACTTTTATCAGCAAAGATTTCATTTACAGGAGTAGAAGGCTATAAATGCAATACAAACAGTGCTGAGCCCACAAGTCTAACTTGGATTGCTTCCATTGAAAGTTTGTTACAGAGGTGCTGTTCTGCTTTGAGGCTTTTATTAGTGCAGGCTCCTGTCTCCGTGTCACATCCTGCCTGAAGGTCATAGGAAGGTCATAGGAAAAGGTCATCTTTTGCATTAGCACATTTTTCTTCTGAAGAAGAAAGTAGTATGTAGGAATTAATTATGAGAAAAAATTTTGTTACATTTCTTGTCCTTCCAAATTGTGCATATATGTGCACAGCAACACTATATTGACCATTGCCTCTTCCCTTTCTTGGAATTTTTTTGCTTTTCAGGACTTAAACTTACCCAGAGAATAAGTCTATAATCCAGAGAAGCTGTTTTCCCTTTTATTTTCCTCCATTGTTAGATTACGGAGTTTTCTTCTACATTTTCATCGTAGCTCAAATCTGTGGTAATACATTGCAAGAAAAATGCAAGAATTTTTGTATCTAGTGCCTGAAGTACCTGATGCATTTTTGAATGCTTGGAAACACAGCTGGTACCCAAAAGGTTCCTTCCTCTCAGAATATGTCGGGCCAAAACTGAGGGCAACTAAATTTTGAAGTTAAATGCTCTCTGTAGTAAAATGTCTAATTGTCTTCCATTTCTAATAGAGTGAAATAGATTATGTGTTTTCCTATCTAAACCACGTAATTATCTGATGTGAAATGAACATTAGCTTGATCCAAATTTCAGCTGATGCCAGGGAATATTTTTTTCTCCTAATGGGGTAAAAAACCTCCTGTGACTGCAGTATAAAGGTAATAGAAAATCAGGTAAAAAGAGAGAAGCATATTTATATGCTGAAAAAAGATATGAAAAATTCCACAGTTTTAAATCTTAAGTAAAAATTTTAAAGCAAACCAAAATATTTAAAATCTTTACACAATTTAATTAGTACTAGAACAGCTGCTAATCTAGCAACAAACCCTGAGGAGTCTATAGTGACAAAATTGCTAGGAAATTTTAGTAAACAGAATGCCCCAGTCATCATGCTTAGACTTTTGATTAGACATTTACTTGTCATTGTCACTAAATGAGCAGAAAGAAAAGTTAATTCTGTAAAAGGAGCCTGAGGTTGCTCTGCTCTTTCACAGACATATGCAGTTATTTAGTATAGCCTGCACTAATTGTGTTGCTGTTAATTTTGGGCTGCATGAATCTTCCTACAAAAAAGCTTTACTTTCTTTGCTTATAATTCTGCTAGATTTACAACCATTAGATCTAAAATTTTCTATGCCATGAACAGATTTGCTGAAATTTTGTAAAAGATATTGTTGTCCTTTGAGGAACAAGATTAGGACAGCTATATTCTGAAAACAGAAATGTCTCCTAACAGACAAATTGCTTCACATTTATACTTGGGGTAACGTTATTCATTACTTCAGTGCAGTGATTTGAGGGTGTGAAGTGGAAGGGACTGGGGAGGAGGAAAAAAATCACATGATAATGCAGATAGGAAGAGAATGACAAAGTGGGCACTGCAACTGGCAGAAGGACAGTGTCCAGGGCTTTAAGCTGAAAATAAAGTAGGAGTGATCACAAATACCAAGAGGAATAGGGATGGCAGTTATGCAGAGTTTAGAGCATTCACCTCCTGGAGCAGGCAATCGGAGTTTTCATTCCTACAATGCTTTCTCTTCATCTGCAACTCAAACCAAACTGAAAGGGTTTTTTTCTAATTTGCCTTCATTAATTCAAAAACTAAGCGTGTGCAGAGGATTTAATTAATTTAATTAATAGTAGCTGCCAGGAGTCAAAATGGCTCTACCTGACTAATTCTGACCCAGGTTTGAGCCTCTATGCTTTGAATTTGCTAATCTTCCAACCCTAGGTTGCCATGCCTCACACCTTTGATCCTTAACCTTATTGTAAAGTGCAAATTGGACAACAGCAATTATTTCTGTAAGATAGATGGAATAATGGGTACTTGCTTTTAATTTTTGTTTCTTGGCAAGGAACAGAAAATTACATGCAGAATTTAGCAAAGAATAGAAGCGTTGAAATTTCCTACGCTGAGAAACTGGGGAAAGTCAGGTTTAATTCTTTCATTGCATCAATGTTCTTAAGTTTTTATGAGAGAAAAAGTGTATATGAAGACAGACATAATGCTTCCACTAGACCTGCTCAATATAGGTGGGAAAATTTGGTCATAGAAACCCCCTTCAAGTCTGCAATACAACATTAATTTCCAATTAAATACAGTTTGAAAATAATTATTTGGCACTTTCATTACATGAAAACATTTAGACTATCTGAGGAAAAAAAGTTCAGTGAATGGGAAGAAGTGTTGGAAATGTGATAGAGAAAATTATTCCAATAGGATGTTATGCTATGAGCGGTCCTTTTGTTTACAGAGGATAAAAATTGAATTACATTTTATACTTCTAAAATACAATAATATAGTATTTTTCTAAAGGAGCCTGTGTTTCCTAACTTTAAATCTTAATTTTCAGACTTGCACTTGGCCTTTGTTAAACCTCATGAGGTTCCCATGGGCCCAAGTCTTGAGCTTGTCCTGGTCCAGCTGGATAACATCCTGTCCTTCAGGTGTGTCAACTCAGCTACATCACTCAGCTTGGTGTCACTTGCAGGCTTACTAAGGGTTCAATTGATCCTGATGTCTGTGTCACTGATGAAGACATTAGGCAACACTGGTCCCAGTGAGGGACACCACTTTTCACTGATCTCCATCATGACATGGAACCATTGACCATCACCCTCTGAATGTCACCATTGATAGTGTTGTTAAATGCTTTAACCATTAAATAACCCATCTGAGACTAAAGAGAAACAATTTCCAAATATGTGCTTGCTCAAACTCAAGGAAAAACTGATCAGATCAGCATATTCACAATAGTGGTAGGAACACTAATGATTCTATCTGTAATTTTTAGTTTTAGTGCCTTTTGGCTTACTAGGAGGAAGTTAGTACATTTTTCATTCTTCCTTTTTGATAAGATTAGTGAACCTCATATGAGTGAGGTCATGTGCACATTTTAGTGTATAGTTCTCAGAGGGCAAATACCTGGTTTTGAGGGCAAATACCTGGTTTTGAGGCAGATACACTTGATACTTCAACCTGTCTTCCTAAAATTTGTGTCAATATCCTTTATGACTTAACTACTGCCTACGTTCTACATCTGTCTTCAGTCACAATTAGGAAAAAATAATTTTGTTGCTACATGTTTAAATGAACTTCTCACCTCTCTGAAAAGTTCTTAGTTGCTTTCCCCATTTTGTTCAATATTCTAAACAAGCATTGTCAACCTCAGCAGCAGGTTGAGGGAGGTGATTCTCCCCCTACTCTGTGATTGAGAGTCTCATTTGGTGTACTGCATCCAGCTCTGCAGTCTTCAGCAGTCTTCTGTCTTTCATGAAGAAAGACATCAACCTGCTGGCAGGAGTCCAGAGAAGGGCCACAAAAGTGATCTGATGACTGGAGCTCCTATTTTATGATGACAGGCTGGGGGAACTGGGGTTTTCAGTCTGGGGAAGAGAAGTCTCCCTGAAATGAGACCTCATTTCACTTTCCAGTACATGAAGGGGACTTACAAAAGGAGGACAAACAACTTTTTACATGGGCAGATAATGATACAATAAGGGGGAAGAGTTTTAAACTAAGAGAGGAGAGATTTAAATTAGATATCAAACAAAAGTTCTTCACTCAGAGGTTGGTGAGGCACTAGAACAGGTTTTCCAGAGCAATGTGCATGCGTCATCCCTGGAAGGGTTCAGGGATGAGACTTTGAGCAGCCTACTCTAGTGAAAGGTTCCTGCCAATGGCAGAAATTTAGAACTAGAAGGTCTTTAAGGTCACTTCCAACCCAAACCATTCTATGATTCTATGACTGCCTAATTTTACTTTTTACAGGATTTGGTATGTATAGTTGTACCAGTAGTAACAGCTCCCTATACGCACACATCCAAGCAAGTAAATGGAATAAACACATTAGGTGGGTTTCAGGCAGCTCTCAAATGTTATTTCAACCTGATCATAAGTGAAAATTGTGTAAGAAGGAGTTTCTCTTAATACATGGTGTTACCATTGTTATGAGATAGAACTATTGACCACCTTGACAGAGAAGTTACTTGATTACTATTCATCTTATTTAAAAAAAAAATAGTAATGTTAACCTACAGAAATAGCCTCAGCTAGGTATGGTTCTGTTCTCATTCCTTCAAGGGATTAAAACCTTTTACAGTAAGAGACAAGAAAACAGGAAAATGGATTATTGCCCTTTGTTTCAATTTTTACTCTTCTTTACCTCTTCTCTCCCGTCTTGTATACTCCATTCAAAGCATAACTCAAGCCAATCAACAATTTAATAAAAACTAGAGAAACTAATTTCTGAATTATTTAGGTCAATTGGATTGGTAAAATCTGAGTTCCTTGATATTTTTTCTGAATTACTTTCACCCAGAATTCTCCAAATATATAAATCCCATATATTTTCTGTACTCCATTGCACCTCTCTGTTTGTTGTCTTTTGGAGGTTTTCTTTTTGTCTTTTTTGATTTGAAAATCAAATAGTAAAGATAGAACTGCTTTCTATAGATTTGATTATTTTGTGACAAAATATTGTGTGAAAACTGTGACATAATGTAAAAGAAGACATATTGCATATGAATTATGAATTCCTTAATGAGTTAAATCACCAAGCTAGACATACTTCAGTGATTTGTGAGAAAATCATGATTACTGAAGAACCAATCAGTAAATGTGCAGGTCTTTTACTGCCTGGAAAAAAAATTAGTTTCAAATCTATTACTTAAATAGGAGGGGAATACCACTTTTTTAATAACATAAGCTTTGAAATCTCCATTAAAACCATTAATATTTTCAGCCATGAAAAGATATGAGACTGTATAAAATGGATTTCAGATTATCACTGTGTAGCTGAAAGACCTTTTCTTTTTACTAATCAACCACACTTCCCAATTCAGAAGTCCAACAATGAAGTATCTTGTTAAGGATATTTTATAATGCTGGGAGGATGAAGATTCACTGTTCAATCTTAGATCTCCTCTTACCATGAAGCATATAACTTAGTAGGCTTGGATTTTTTTTTTTTTTTAATGTGAGAGTGATCCTTGGTGATGCTATAAGACCACAGTCATGTTAATGAATATTATATTTTCATACCATCCAGTCAGAAAGTACAGCTATGCCTGTGTAAATGTATAATGGAAATATAATTAGGATTTCTTCTAAGGAGAACATTGTAACAGACATCCTGCCATGCTTATGTTATTTTAATTGGATGTTTAGCTCAAGGGCGTTCATAATTTATAATAAATTTTAATGGTAATACAATCAGCTGGAAGGAAGCCATACTTATCTCCTTGATTACACCATAAGAAATGAAATCCTAATTTGAACATCCTTGTTTTAATATCCTTTTACTGACATGGCAAGAAGTGAAGACTTGGTTGACAAGGAAGTCATGCTGTTCAGTGTCTCATCTGGGTAATGACTTGATGTAGTACAAGTGTAAGAAAAATTAAATTAAAAACCAGATTAAATCTGGCCTATCATGCAGAAATCTGGCCAGTATGCAGGCTGATGAAAAGCTTTTGTGTCAATGGGATGACAAAGTATTACAGGAAATCTTACTTTACTTATTCTGTCTTTTCTTTCTTTGGAAGAACTCGGACGTCTTGGGTCCTCTAGTTCAGTCATTAGTTCCCCAGTGGTAACTTCTGAGAAAATACTTTTAGGTCTACCAGCCACCAGAACCAGGTTCATCGTTCCCAAATGTTGAAGTTGTTATGGTTAACCTTCCTATAAGAATTATGGAGTATTTAATTTGTGAGGCTGGATTGGAGCCTTGATCCCTATTAGGTAGATCTGCTGGCACTTCTGCTTTCTCACGTAATATGAGAGCTTAAAATGTGACTTGGCAATGAATTTAAGTGTTTCTCAAGATGTGTTTAACCAAAAAAGAGAATAGTTCATTTTTCACCAGTCTATGTTTATTGCTTTATTGTCCAAAGATGTTGAAAATCCTGTTTTAAGATGTTAATATGATATGATAGATGATGTGATACATTTTTTTACTAAATATATTTCCCTTGGAGAAGCTATTAACATTTTATTCTGTGTGCTTGATCTTTGTGATGAGCTTGTGTTGACACCTTCCAATGGGCCATTATGAGCTATCAAATTGTTTTTACCCTGATTCAGTAAAGATTCTCCTTGCTCTTGTTCCTTATAATATATCTTGGATATTCTTATTATCTGTATGTTTAATCCTTTTAGCTTCATGCTAAGTTGTGAGCTTCAATAATTTAAAAATTCAATAATTTTGATTTTCTTTAAGTACTTTTTCACACACATTTTCTGTTTCTCCATTTTGCATCTACTGACTTTCCCTTTCTTTGTCCTAGTAAAACATGTGTCTGATATATGTTAATTATTATTTATAAATTATTCATATTTTATTTTTACTGCATGATTGTAGGTTTCCTCTATAAAGTTAATATTCCTAGCACTTAAAAAATCTCATTGGAGGCAACTCTTAGAGACTTTGCTCCCAGTATCCAACTCAGTTATCTGCTTCTGGCTGGGAAGGATAGACCCTCCACCCAGGCAGGCAAAGCCTATGCATAGCAGGAATACAAAGCCTCACCACTGTATGAGTGAGCAAAGAGGGGAACATAGAGGGAATTGGCTGATATAGCTGCCAAGATACTCTCCATGATTTTGGAAAAGTCATGGCAGTCAGATGCCATCTCAAAACTGAAGAGAGATGGATTAGATAGGTAGATGGATCAGTGGGTAAGGAATTGGTTGAGTGGTTGCATCCAAAGAGTGGTGTTCAACAGCTCGGGGTCCTGATGGAGGGAGGTCAGTGACAAGTGGTGTCCCTCAGGTGTTTGTACTGGGGCCTGTGCTATTTAATGTCTTCATCAGTGATTCTGACATCAGAGAACTGTCAGCAAGTCTGCAGATAATACTTTAGCTGAGTGATGTGGTTCACACACCCAGTGATGGGATTGTATCCCAAGGGACTTGGGCAAGCTCAAGATGGGCCCATGGAATCTCATGAGGTTTAGAAAGATCAAGTGCAAGGTGCTGCAACGGGCAAATCCTGGTACCAACCTAGGCTGGGGATGAACAGATGGAGAGCAGCCCTGTGAGAAGGATTTGGGGCTGCTGGTGGGTGAGAGGCTGGACGTGACCCAGCCATGAGCACTCCCAGCCCAGAAAGCCAAACATGTCCTGGGCTGCATCCAAAGCAGTGTGGGCAGCAGGGGAGGGAGGGGATTCTGCCCCTCTGCTCTGCTCTGCTGAGAGCCCAGCTGGAACCCTGCATCCAGCTCTGGGGTCCCCAAAAACATGGCATGGACCTTTTGAATCAAGTCCAGAGGAGACCCACGAAGATGATCCAGAGAGGTGGAGCATTTCTCCTAATGAGACTGAAAAAGTTGAGGTTGTTCAGCCTGGAGAAGAAAAGGCTCCCGGGAGACTTTAGATTACAGCAGCCTCCCAGTACCTGAAGGGAATCTACAAGAAATTTGGAGAGGTACCAGGGCATGGAGTGTGAGGAGAAGGGGAAATAGCTTTGAAACTCAAAGATGATAATTTAGATTAGATATAAAAAAGAAAATTTTTACAGTAAGGGTGATGGAACACTGCAATATATTGTCCGGGGTGTTAGGAGATTCTCCATCCCTGTGCATATTCAATGTCTGTGTGGATGAGGCTCTGTGCAACCTGTTCTACTTGAAGATATCCCTGGTCGTTACAGTAGATGGCCTTCAAAACTCCCTTGTGATTCAACCTATTCTATAATTCTATAATTCTATAATTCCCTCTTCTCTATTGTAGATAAAAAGCTATGGCTCCCAGAGAAGGGCATTTCTGACTGGATCATGGCTTTATTGATCCAAGGTGACCACTCGTCAGTATTTCCTGCTGTGGGCAACCCCTTGTCATAGCTCAAAGTCTCACAGACCACTTCCATATAATTATAAATAAATAAATAAAGTCATGACTGAGTGTTTAAACACACTTCATTTTGCTATGTAATCTATTTCAGAGAATCACACAGAATCAATCAGGTTGGANAGGGTATCAAATAAACACAGGAAAATTTTGTTTTTTGCTGTGTCTAAGTACTTACCATAAATCCACAGAAGAATAAGACACTCCCAAGAAAAGAGGTACGTGAAAAACTTAACTGTAAAATAATGGGAAAAAAGGATAAATGAACAGAGAACGTAGCATCTCTTTAAGGCTGAGTTATCCAAAATAATTTTGAATCATGCTGTGTATTTACCTCTGCACACATGCTGTGTAATATAGATCNTGCATAAGATCATCAAGTCCGACTTGTGACGTAACAACACCTTGTCAACCAGACCATGGCACCCAGTGCCACATCCAGTCATTCCTTAAACATCTCCAGGGACAGTGACTCCACCACTTCCCTGGGCAGCCCATTCCAGTGGCTTCCCTTTCTGTGAAGATCTTCTTGATGTCCAGCCTAAACCTCCCCTGGTGTGGCTTACAACTGTGTCCTCTTGTCCTGTCACTGGTTGCCTGGGAGAAGAGGCTGACTCCCACCTGGCTGCATCCTCCTTTCAGAGAGTTGTAGAGAGTGATAACTCTGAGTCTCCTTTGCTCCAAGGGAAACACCCTCAGCTTCCTTTAGCTACTCCTAACAGGACTTGTGTTCTAGACCCTTCCTTCACCAGCCTTGTTACCCTACTAGTCTGTCTATCCTAGATAATATGAAATCACACTTATTTTTCCCCCCTTGTATGCTGTCTTTCAGGAGTTTTGTGCTCCAGCACGTCCATATCCTAGCACCTAATCTTCCCAACAGCTTTTATAAAAAGCCAGATGTTGATGACACTTTGAATAAATATGCAGACTTCAAAGCAAATCAAGTAACTTTAAGGCTCTTAGCATTCTAAACAAAAAGTCAATGCTATACTACAAGTGTTGATCTTATGAGACTGCCTGTTTTTATGTTAATATGTTCTTCCTTGTAAGTCCTAGACAGGCACTAGTCCTGATCTTTTTCTCTTTTTTGTCTGCCTATTTCCATTACCCTTTATCTCTTTTGATACTTCAGATTTTGTCAGTATGTTGGATTTATTACCAGAAAACAGGACATGAAACAACTCAGCCTGACCTTGCAGGAAGGAGACTGGTCAGCTATTTAAGGTATCCAAAAGGCTTCCAGGTGGCTTTAGGTCTTCAAAACTTTGCTTCCCCTGTAAGGATGTTTATATTATCTCTTTTGCTAGGTAGTTTTAGAAACATGTATTACCTCTCTCTCGCATTCTTAACTCCATCCTTAGACCAGCACTGCTAAAAGGTGGCACTGAGTTTTTATCTGATGTTGCCTGGATGAATGTAATTTAAAATGGATGCTGCAGATTGAATTCCTGTTCTCCATTTTTAAAGGTATCATCAAGTATCATGCCTATGCTAAGCTTCTGTGTTTTCCAGTTATGGATATCTCTTGATGATGTTTATTCTTTCTTTATTTTGTGTGGGAAAAATCCATCCAAGTGAGGCCTATGGACTAAGGAATTAAAATACATAAACTAGGAGTGAAATATTGCTAATTATGAATAAACAAAGGCACCCAATGCCAGGTGTTTTCTTACAGTGTTTGTGTTGTAGGTGTTTACGCATTATTGTAAAAAAATTGTGTAATGTATGCAGACAGTTAATTTGTTTGATTGATGAAGTATTTAAACAGAATTCATGGTATTACTTAATTGACGTTATGGATGCCATTTTTTATACATTATTTCAGCATTTTCTCATAGTGCTGGAATATAAATCTGTACTTAATTGGCTATGCAAGCATTTATTGACTTTTTCTTTAAATAATTAGAGGATTCAAAAGCTTCTTTAAAGGGTAAACCCACCAGTTCTCTGAAGTGTATTTGCAGTGGAATGATAACTTCTTGAGATTAAAAGAAAAAAGAAAACTGTAGCTGGTCAAAAGTAGGGAGGAAAATAAGATGCATGCCTGTACCTCAAAAGAAATAAAACTTTAGATGCGTAATTATGGGTTGTGTTGAGATACACAGGAAGTTATGGGATTTTTTTTTCAACCTGCCTCATTTTTTTTTGACTTCTTGACTTTTGAAACAGTTTTTCTCATTTCAGTGCTTGAGATAATTTTTATTAGTAATATTATTTACTGTTAGGTGTTACAATTATTTCAGACATGAAAAGACTTCTTTTCAGATTTGCCTAGACTGAGGAGAAAATATCTCTAGAAATATCAGACAAGTGACAGTGAAGGCAAGAGCAACATTCTTTTGTTTCTGCTCTGTAGATCTGTTCAGATGAGACATCTGAACAAACTCTGTAATGACAAGCTCACCAAATTCCTTCCTTTTTGCTTCCAGTCTGCAGGGGATGGCAAACTCCGGTCTCCTGGCATTAGGCCTGGGATCACTCCTGCTCTGGCTGGGGGTCACTTGGCCACTCTTGGGCTGATCTTCTGCTTAGTTTTTAGAAAATGTACCATTTTCATTAGCCTAGTGCTTTTTTATTATGGTCCCCTCTAGCTAAATCCCCCTATTCCTGCTATGTGAACATTCCTGGTATGGCTTAATTTCCCAGTGGGAGGAGGTGGGTGTAGGTAAGACTTATGTTGCAGTGGTTGGAAGAGCACACCATCAGCATTCACTTGCTGGCATAAATACAGTTTCTGACAAATCAAGCCCTATATGCAGCAGAACCCTGCCTTGTTGTCTTTATGTTCAGAAATACTTTGTTACCAAAGAAGATATCTGCTGGTGCATTGTGTTCTTCTATATGTGGCAAGATATATTTCCTGATCAAGAAGTTCTTTCAGTTTATATGACCTTTCCAGCTTCTGCATGCTGGTGTAAATTAATTGATCCTCACCACTCCCCAGGATAGGTTGGCATTTCATCTGTTTCCTCTTGCTTTCTATTTTGACTTTTTGAAATTAATATTACTTATTAACTTCAGTTCTCCACCCTTGGAGAAGAAGGGGCTTTTCAGACAACCTTAGCAAACTGCTCTTTCTCTTCAGGCAGTACTTTAGCAGCTTTACTTTGCCCAAGAAATAAGCATTGAGTATTCTCATTTGCCATTTGTCTGGTAGCATCCAGTCTTGTTAGCCAAAAAGAAATACTATATTTTCCACAAGACATTATGGGATTACCTGTGTGATACTAAAAAATCAGCCAGCTTTTTAAATTGCATGAAAGTTCATCTAAAGAAATTGCTGTTGGTGTCATTTTGTGTGACTGAATGTGTACAGTACAGTTGTTGAGACCATGTATTTCATCTTCACATATGTTGTACTCATTTTATAGGGCTCCCAGTGCATAATTTTGGATANATTTAAAACTACGCCAAATTGTCAGTGTTTCCAGACTTCCAAAGTTTATATTTTTGTGAAAAACTTTTGGAGGAGGTCAGGTGCAGAGACCCTAATATTGTTTCTACAGTACACAGTGCTACCACTCTGTACCTCATCAAAATATGTTTTGCAAAAAGTTTACCAATTAATATAGAATTGTAAGGCTGTGAAATAATAGAAGTTAAACAGGTCACAGAGATCATCCAGTCCAGTCCCTTGGTCTTCAAGCAGGATCTGTTTCAAGACTGGAAATCAAAGTTCCATCAGATTGCACTGGATTGACATTATTTAGTAAGTTCCAAAACCTCATATTTTTCAAACAGAAGTATTAAGGGGTGACAGACAGATGTGATAGAATGCCTATCACTGTGCCAAAGAAGTTTATATTAAGTAGATCTTCGTAAATATTTGAGATATAAGCTTAAAAGGAGAACATTTTTGGTAAATGTCTTGAATAGATACATCCTCTAGTTACTGAAAAGATTCTTCTATTATTTCTTTTAGTATTTATCAAAATATTTTTTTGTTTCTGTTTCCAAGTAACTGTAGACTTTTGGAAGGATAGGGCTGTTTGGTTTTCCTCTCTTGTATCAAAATGGATTTTATGGGCACTCAGGTAAAACTGAGGGTTAAAAGCAATAAAAACAACTTGAGGAAAATATGTATTACTTTCATTTTAGCCACAAATTTAAGTCTCAAACAGTAGTACTATTAAAGACTCCTAAAACAATAGGAAAAACCTTTTGTATCCCAATAATTGACTTCACTGATGGATAGTAGATCACATTTCCCTTTTGTAGACTATAATGATAAAAAAACTGTGAATAGTAAACTCAAACGATTGTTTTCATTTAGAATTTTTCATTTAGAGAGAAATGTGACCAATTTTCTCTGAAGCAGAGAAATACTGCAGTTTAACTCAGCACTTAGATCTCAGTATTTGTAGTCCTGACGTTTGAATTTTTAAATAGTTTTTTCAGAAGAATTAGAAATTAAAATGGCTTTTTCTCAAAGTTTTCTTCAACATTTGAATTGGTGAGTTACTTCAAAAGTAAGGATACTTAGGACTCAGTTAAGAAAGTCAAAGTCCCTTTAAGCTTGAGCAAAGTAAGATGTACATTTTCTGTACTAGATGACAGGTTTAGCAAGGCACAGGCATGCAGATTCTTCAGGAAGATTGATTCTTCTAAGGGAAATCATAAATACCAGGGAACCCTTTGTGTGAGACTGTTGTAGTTTGCTGGATGCTCATCTCCCAGTAGAAAGAATTATGCCTTGTAAAATATCTCTACACTAAAAGGATTTTCAATGAGACAGGAGTCTCATACTTTTTATAGCTAGTGTTGTTACTGTGGCAGGGGTGTGCAGAGGGCTGCTTTCTCCTGCTGTATGAAATTGTCCTCTCCCAGTGTTTAAAGATTACACTTCAAGTACTCAGAGTGCTTGAAGCATAAAGGCTGTAGAAATATTGATTTTTTTAAATATGTATTGCACTGCAGAAGGAAATCTTCCCAATTCTTCATTCAGCAGAAGAGGTTTTCTGCATTGAACATGGCAGGTTTCTGAATGGAGCGGGTTACTTTCCTATGTCAGACGACATGACAGGAGTGCAGCTGGTGTGCTGAGCCTCTGAACTGGTATCAGCTGGTGTGATAGGGGTGAAGTCATCACATGAAGCAGGCAGCACAGCCTCAGGCCATTACAGGGTGTTAATTCTGTGGCTTCAACTTCACTTGGTTAGCGTGAAATGGATCTGGAAGGACAAAGATTCTTGAATGTGTACATGGAGATTGGTCTGAAGAAGTGAAAACCAGAAAGGATACATTATGACCGTGTTTTTTTATGAATGGTTCTAGCTACGTGTGATTGAAATACTGTCCCAGGCATCTTCATAAACCAAACTACTCTCTTCTGTAATGCTGTGAAGAGTGCTGAGTATATCCATGCTAAAATGTCCACACTAGCTGTCAGTATTTGGATTCAGTTTTCTTTAGAATAGTGGGGGTTTTTGTAGGTGGGAAGGCTTTGGGGATAAGCTAAATGTAAACACATGAGCACTACTGAGTACGAGTGAAAAGGACATGATCTCTGTTAGTGTAACAAAAAGGAAATCTCTCAGTATATTCCCTCTGGGATAATCCTGTAAAGTGCGGTGTGTTACTAGTTCAACGATGATACTAATCACAAGGTACCAAGATTATGTATTACTTTTGTGGTCAAATTTTACAATTTTTTTAATACACAGAATGAATTCTGTAAATAATAAAGAATGTACATAAAAAGCTAGGGTTTCCTATGGAGCATACTTGATGCAGATTATAACTAACTAGTAGAAAATAATGTAATGTGCATTATTTTAACAGTGGGGTATTTTAGTGACTTGATACCAATACAGAAAGAATTAATTGTTGATTAATTATCTTTAAATTTGTGAAATATCACTTACTAATCAATTCTTTGTCTGTCTCATACTGTATGAGACATGCCAAGGAAGGGTATTTGGTTGTAAGGGAACTGAAGCACCCTTTGTGGCAGGACAGGAACCTTGTCAAGATCCAGTTTGGAAGCAATGGCCCTGAGGTCATGGGAGATGTGGCTTCAAGGAGGGTGGATTGCTCCTTTGCTTGATGTTTGGGAAGAGAACAATTTTAGGGTTTGGAAAGTTCTTAGCATTGAGCCGTTGCCTGAGGAAGCACACATGCCCCACCCAAGATGATCAAAAGGATATGAAGTACATATACATGCAGAGGGTTGTCACCTGGATGTGATAGTGTCAATGCTACTGTGGTAAATCACCTTCTGTAATGAGTCAAGCAATGGCAAAACTGCAGGTGGCTCTACCTGCTGCACTGCAGGGGTATTTTAATGCCATGGAGGCCATGTTCATCTGCCAAGACTTGTGGTATAAACTTGTAGCTGGTCCCAGAGCACTTGTTGGTGTCTCACAGTGTAGCTCCCTGATGATGAGAACTTGCTTTTCTCTGCTGAACTTTCTCAGTGACTGAGTATGTAGGAGCAACCACAAGTCTGAACATCACTGAGTTACATGAAGCTTTAAGCTATTACAAGAAAATTAGTTATATCTTCTCCTTGGTCATTTATTCTTTGTCATCCAAAACAGGAAATGAGTTAGATCTTTGGCATCATCAGAAGTCCTGAGTCAGCCATTTCCATTTCACATCCTAGAGGAAAGACTGGCTGTGTGTAGGGGGCTGTTCATTGTAACTGGAACTATTATTACCAGTTTCTTAACTTGTCATCCCTTCCACATTACCCTGGTGCTTCTCTTCTGAAGACTGGTTTGTTCCAAAGAACGGGGGTAGTGACACCAGGCAGTCCAAACCTGAGGAGGCCTGTCCTTCCTTAAATCTGCTAACTGCTAAAGTGCAGCCTTTTCCACAATTGTTTAACTTAAATAATGCCAGCGTAATTTAAGACATTTTTTCTGTTTCCTTCCATGTGTGCTGCTGTCCTTGTATTCCACTGTTGTTTGTCTATTTATAAGCTAAATTAGAAAAGTCCTGACAAGTTTCTTTTGCATTGATTTGGTCCCACACATTTAATAAAAATGCAGGTTAAAACTGTATGAAATTGTTTGTTTCATCTTTCCAAGATATTCTGACTGATGCAACACTAAGTTTTGTGTCCCCTTTTCTGTAGGATTCACGCTGAATTTTCATAATCTCTTCATGTTACCCTACTGTCTGCTAATATTCTTTTGTTTTCTTTGTATGTCAATTATTTCCTATTTAAACAGCTTTCCTAAGATAGTCACTTACCTCTTACAACCATGTGTATAGCATTGTATGTGTTGTATTATTATAACTTCCTAATTTCCAAGTTCTCTGGCTCTTAGGGGTTGTCTTCTCATTTAGTCAAAATGTCTTTGACAGTGTGTCATGAGCAGTGTCCAGCATCACTAGGTACAATATTGTTCCTTAGAAGCTTCTGTAATAACTTCCCTCCAAACTGGTAATTTCCCACTTGCACAAAGCTTGCTATTGCTTCTCTGTTATCTGGTTCATATGCATTTCATAATTTCAGTCTTAATCCTTGTTTTCTCCAGGCTGATAGTATTTCTCAGAGCACCAAAACTAACGTGCTCAAATCTGTCTTCTTGTCCAGAAACTTAGATTTCCTTAGATTAGCTTAGTGTTGCATTTTATTACAGTACATATTCTTGAGACCATCCTAATGTGCCTGTAGTCATCTGAAGTATTTTTAAGCGCTCAACTTCCTGCAGTTTAGCAAAACAGTATCATCTCAAACACAGTAGATTTACATGTGTACTTCATATGGATGAAATGTGCCTTGAACTCACTGAAAGTAGTGAATAAATCTTCATTTTTAGCAGAGCTAAACTCTAAAGGGAGGGAAGAAAGACCAGGAAAAATTCCTGTTCATCTTATTTCTACGTTTATTAAAAGTCCAGTTTAGATTAAATGGTCAACAGTTCAGCACTAGTGTGGATTGAAGAAAGCTTGAGTGGATGGCAGATTAAGTTTTATGTCTTCTTTGTTAAATGGGAGGAACTGTTCTTAATGCTTCAAGAAAAGATTTGTTAATTTCAAAAGCACCATTTGCATTCACTCTTTTAATATGTGATAGTCTTGCAACAATAAAGTTGGTTGGTTGGGGCTTTTGTGTATATGTAATAAGAACTTTCCTTTTTTTATTATATCAGTAAATCACAGTGATTACAATGATTTCAGAGCTTGCAATACAAATTACTTTGTGCTTGTGTATTTGCTATTGTATTTTTCTGCCACAATAATAAAACATTGGCTTTATTCTGATTTCTTTCTTATATTTTTTTTTAATTCCTCTTGCAGTTCAGAGTTGCTTAGAGCATGATTAGATCATTAGTATTTCTTGCCAACTTCTGTTTTCGGCTGGCATAGGAAAAGGCAAGCAGAAGCCTGTGCCAACTCTTGCATTAGTTGTGCTGTAAGAATCATTCAGAAGAAAGAAAACTATTCAAAAAAGCCACAAAGTCATGCAATATGAAAAGATAAAATGTTTGGCCTCCATGTGTTATATTGAATTGAAGAAAAATTCTCCCATTCACTGCTTTCAGTGAACATAAATTGGTTGTATCATGTCAAACTAAATGTTCATTTGGCAAAATATTCTCTCTCTGCAGTAATTGGTAGGAGAAGCTGAGACGAGTACAGGACAATAAGGAAATATTGTGATATATCTTCAGCTGGGACTCCAGGAGTTCTAGATAACAATGATTGGAGTTTCCCACTAAGCTGTTGCCTCGCTGTTTAAAGTGATCCAAAATTTTACCATCAGCAGCTTGCTGTGCCAGTAAGGTGTGTGCTTGAACTATGTGATTATTTCCTTTTCTGTTTCTGAGTCTTGAGTGCATCCTTGTAAGTGTCATATTCTTTATGTGAGAAGAGATGGTACTATTCCTATCAATTTTTCTTATGGTGCTCACTTACCCTAATTCTGTTAATCTCAGAGTTGGCCCTTTTTGGATTACTCCCTTTTGCCCTAGTTATATGTTTGTTTAATGATCCAGATGTGTAATCATTGGCTAAACTTGGTTAGTACCTTTGTACTCACATGGTGGTTGATGACAAACTCAGCATGACCCAGCCATGGGCACTCCCAGCCCAGAAAGCCAAACATGTCCTGGGCTGCATCCAAAGCAGTGTGGGCAGCAGGGGAGGGAGGGGATTGTCCCCCTTTGCTCTGCTCTGGTCTGCTGAGACCCCACCTGGAATGCCAGTTCTGGTGCCCCCAACATGAGAAGGACATGGAACTGTTGGAGCAAGTCCAGAGGAGGAAATGAAGTTGATAAGAGGTACAACGACAGGCTGAGAAAGTTGGGGCTGCTCGCTCTAGAGAAGAGAAGGTTTCATGGAGACCTCATAGCAGCCTTCCACTATCTGGAGGCCTACAGGGAAGCCAGAGAGCAGCTCTTCAGGAATTGTACTGGTAGAACAAGGAGTAATGGGTACAAACTGAAATAGGAAAATCTTAGAGCTAGATGTTAGAAAGAAATTCTTTCCTGTGAGGGTGGTGAGACATTGGAATAAGTTGTCTAAGGAGGCTGAGGATATCCCAACCCTGATACTGTTAAAGGCCGGGTCGGATAATACTTTGAGCAGCCTGGTCTAGTGCAAGGTATGCCTGTCCATGGCAGAGGTGTTGGAACTAGATGATATTTAAGGTCTCTACCAACCCTTAACGTTCTATAATTCTGATGTTATCAGTCTCAGATGGGATGATACTGACAAGCTGCCTGGCCACAGCCTTCAAGATGGTGGTGTGCTGTAGACACAACCATGTAATGAAACTTCTGATTCACTCTAGACTTGTCCTTATTGCTATTTGCTTTTCCTTTCATCACTACTGAACCTGTGACACCTACCCAGAATTGCATACTGTGTGTGCTAGGTTCTCTTCCCAACATCCTAACAGCTTGCACAGTCTGACATTCTTCAGGTAGAGTTAGGATTGTGTTCCTCACATGTACTTTGCATTTATCTAAACAGAATTTAATCTGGCATTTTATTACCTTGCCATTCAAAATCAGGAAAACTTCTGCAGGAAGGTTTGCTCTTACCATGCTGAATTATTTTAATTTATAAATTAAATTTATAAAGTCAATAAATCTTGCCACTTCCTAAACCCACCTCTTTTGCCAGATAATTTTTTACTGCATTTTTCAATTCAGACTCTCACACAAATCCATTTTCCAGGAAATTTAATCATCCTTCCCTTTGCCTCCAGGGTTTGACCACCTTGCTTAGAAATTTCAAAGTGAAGTTTCAAGTTGAATTGCTTTCATTTCAATGTTAATAAGTTGAATTATAAAAATTTTTTTTTTTTTCTTGCAACATTAAGAACAAATTTCTGCATCGAGATTAAAGCAGGCTATCTTCAGGAAATGTTGATGCTTTCAGTGTCATGTTTGTTCTGTTTTCTCCAAACTGGATCTATTAAAAGTTTTCAGTAACATAACTGAAAATGGTTTAGTACAGTTTTGCATATGTGTGATAGTACTGAGCATTACTGAGTTGATTGAATTTTTTTTCATTGCTACTTTTAGTCTGTTGTTGATTATCAAAAGCGAAATCATTATTATAATGGAGTACATCTTCTCTCTGTGATTCCAGTGGAGCATATCAAATAAACCCAGACATCTGAAATTGGAATGTGCAAAAAATGCAGTATTTATGTCAACAGAATATTTCTGTTAAATAAGTGCTGCTAATGAATC
Organism: Alaudala cheleensis; assembly: GCA_013398995.1. NCBI lineage: Eukaryota > Metazoa > Chordata > Aves > Passeriformes > Alaudidae > Alaudala > Alaudala cheleensis. The sequence continues at coordinate 376,862 of VWYE01011265.1, forward strand.
TTCTGTAAAGCTGATTTTGTAAAAAGTCAAGGGTTACAGAAGAATTTGCACAGCTGGAGGACAGCATTTAGCTTTGCAGCAATAATATGTCATTTGTTGCAAATCTTTTGGATAAAATGCATTTTACTACTTTACATAAAACTTTCATTACTTAACTATGAAAAAGCATGTACTTTAAATGTAATGTGTAAAGGTGATAATGGCTGTAAATGTGTAAAGTTAATGGTTATTTCATTTATACTCAAATAGCATTCTTCAATAGACAACTTGGAAAAGAAAGCCACCCAAACCACCTCACCCTTCTTTATTTTGTTTTCAACATTATACATTTTCTTTATTTTCCTTTAAGGTGACTTTACTATGCATTTCTAGATGTAAAAGTCATGCCTTCAACTTTTGGCAGACAAAGGCATAGTCACCTTGTCTAGTCAGCTCACAGCATACAATTTTAAGTAAAACAGACGAGGAAGGAAGTGTAACTTGTAACTGGAGAGCTGGAAATCTAGCTGTATCAGTTGTTCTTTTTTCATTATTCACAATGTAAATTGCAGAGTGAGAAAATTGTTTTTCCAAAGAGCAAATATCATTGCCCAGCTCTTTCCTAGACACTGTTTCCCCTTTCATTCTCTAATCCACCTCTCATGCCAGCAACCATCTCTAGTCCTCAAGGAAACCATATTTCAGTTTTTCTGGCACTGCTAGTTAAAACACTAACAAGCTTGACGATGCTGGTTCCTGTTCTCTGTGATTACAAAGAAATCACCCAAACCCTCATGTCCCTGGTTCATCTTATCTAAATAGCAAAACACCTGCATTTCAAGACAGAACAAATGTTCTCAGACAGCTTTAGGTAGGAGTTCTGCGAATAAGGGGTATAGGAGTCATGTTGTAACTTCGTATGTTTTTTCACATTAATTTTCACCTTATTATAACAGAGGCACCTGTTTTATTAGAGGCAAATTTAACATAGCTTAAGGTTTTTCTCAGAATGTGTCTGTTGCTTTTCTACATGTTATATGACTAACCTCAAAAATTTTAATCCAAGTAATAGTAGCAACCATGTTTGCTCAAGCAAGAGGCATTTGTTTGAATGAGATGGGAGGGACACTCCAGAAGTTTTATATTAAAGTTCTATTTTTCTAAATGTGACAATGTTTATGTCTTGTACATGCTTATGAATTTTACAGAGCTTTCATGATTCTTATCTTTATTAGGTGTTACTTTACATTTATTGCCATATTCTTAATATTACTTCCACTAGCAAAGCTTCTGTTCTTGAAAGAATTGTAGTAAAATGAGCTAAATGTTTTGAGTCTCATATGCTGTGCAATTAGAACTTACCTCTCTTGATTTCTTCAGTGTATAAAAGACAAACTTCAATACCCATATCAGAATCTGATTACAGCTCAAGTTTACAACACATTGAAGAGCATTTTCTATCTAATTAGCACACTTTCCTTATGTATTAATTACAGATCAAGTTGTTTGCAGATAAAAAAGCCCCCAGCCTTTCCTCCTTTATCTGCTAGTCATGAGAAATACTGCTCTGGATTTAGTAGGTGTTAGTGAAGAGCAGAGGATTTTAAATATACTTATTATGTCAATATTTTAATACTCCATATAATTTCCCATTTAAGAATAAATACTCATCACATTAATAATGAGCTAAGTTGCCTTCTTGGGAGGAAACTGAGTCAAAGATAGTTTTATGATTTGCTTATTTTAGTTGTCAGCACAGAAAGTATAAAGGTCAGATATTGTGAATCCTAGACCTATCAGCCATAAAATGTATCTCTTCACTATATCACAATTACTAATTTCACAGAATTGGTAGAATGTCTTTTCTTGCTACAGAAATAAATTGGAAATCACTATCACAATCAACTGACATACTCTATTATACATGTACCTTGCAAAATGTTTATTCAAATGGTTTTCTTTTAATTATTGAAGTCTCTGTTAACATGAAAAAAAAAGTTTTAAGGCCATTCAGTTTTTGAATGTTAAACAACATTAACTATTTGCATTTATCAGTACAATCAGCTTTGTGCTCCATTGACACAAATATTTAAAAAACTGTTAATGTTGCTATCCTTTCATTAAGGATCTGTGCTAATTGTGGTTTAGATTGAAGTCAGTAGTTCATAAGTAGCACCTATGAATTCAGAAATGTTACCCACAGACCTATGCCTAAGCATTTCCCTTAGTTCTGCAGCTGGATGAAGGGAAGATAAACCCAAGATAGCTTTCTCTTCAGACAGAGGACAATATTTGCTTACTGTGGACACCACTGAAACTCAGACCAAAACAATGTAACTATTTTCTACTGAATGCTTTAAAATTCTATCCCTAAAAATAACCATGATCTATAAGAATTGGCAATGATACCAGTACTAATGTGAGTCCTTTCTTTGGGTAGAAGCACTTCAACTTAACGTCTCTTTCCCCCTGCACCCCCCTCTCTCTCTTTCTAGATGCAGCAATTGTTCCACGAGAACTACGAGCACAACCGCAAGGGTTACATTCAAGATCTTCACAACAGCAAGATCCACACAGCCATAACACTTCACCCAAATAAAAGACCAGCCTACCAATACAGGCTGCACAATTACATACTGAGCCGCAAGATTTCTGAACTGCGCCATCGGACCATCCAGCTCCATCGGGAGAACGTTCTGATGAGCAAGCTCAGTAACACCGAAGTAAATAAGGAGGATCAGCAACTGGGAGTGGTGCCATCTTTCAATAATTTCCAGCCACGTGAAAGGGATGAAGTCATCGAGTGGGAGTTCCTGACGGGAAAGTTTCTTTACTCAATGGTGGAGAACCAGCCACCCCGGCAGAGCCTGAGTAGCGTCCTGAGGGCTGCACTGGATGATACTGTGATGCAGGTCATGGAAATGATAAATGAGAACTCCAGATCTAGAGGAAGACTCATTGATTTCAAGGAAATACAGTATGGGTACCGCAGGGTAGACCCTCTGCATGGAGTAGAGTACATCCTGGATTTATTGCTTTTGTACAAAAGGCACAAAGGAAGAAAAGTTACAGTTCCAGTGAGACGCCATGCTTACCTTCAGCAATTGTTTAGCAAACCTTTCTTCAAAGAAGCAGAGGAGCTGGATGTAAAAAGCTTGCTGGAGAACACCAACACTGACACTCAATCCTTCTCTTTCCTTTCAAATTCTTTAAAGATTTTTTCCTCGTCATTCCAAAGCACCAAAGACATTGGGAGACACCGTGACAAGAAAATACATATTCTTGTCCCTATCACGGGAAGATTTGATACTTTCTCAAGATTTATGGATAATTTTGAGAAGACTTGTCTCATTCCCAAGCAGAATGTAAAGCTGGCAATAATACTCTTCAGTTCTGAGTCGGGACAAGATTCTAGCAAACACATGGAGCTAATGAAAGAATACAGCATTAAGTATCCCAAGGCAGATATGACCCTGATTCCAATGTCAGGAAAGTTTTCTAGAGGTTTAGGTCTTGAGATGGCCTCATCTCAGTTTGACAATGACACTTTGCTGCTGTTCTGTGATGTTGATCTGGTATTCACATCAGACTTCCTCCAGCGATGCAGAGATAACACTATTCAGGGAGAACAGGTTTACTACCCTATCATCTTCAGCCAATATGATCCAAAAGTAATATATGGAGGCAACCCTCCAGCTGACAGTAGTTTTGTTTTCACGAAAAGAACTGGATTTTGGAGGGAGTATGGATTTGGAATTACCTGCATTTACAAAAGCGATCTACTTACTGCTGGTGGATTTGATACCTCAATTCAAGGCTGGGGACTTGAGGATGTAGATCTCTTTACTAAAGTGATAACGTCTGGCTTGAAGGCTTTCAGAAGTCAGGAAGTAGGAGTTGTCCATATTTTTCATCCTGTTCAGTGTGACCCCAATTTAGATCCGAAACAATATAAAATGTGCTTAGGGTCCAAAGCAAGTACATTTGCCTCTACCATGCAGCTTGCTGGACTCTGGCTACAGAAACATTTGGGTGTCAGGTACAACTGGACTCTTTCCTGACATCTCAGCCTATTTGGCCTTTTTAGGGGAGTTTACCTCATTGCTATTATTTGATTTTGCTGTTGTAATTTTAAACTCCCTCCTTGTAGTCTTCCAAAGACTGTTGACCTCAAACAGGATGACTCTGCTGTTCACTGATGTTTCTTATACCTACTGAACTGGTGAGGTGAATTCCTTCATATTTCCTTTATTTGAAATTCAGTCTAGTCATGGAAATCATACAAGCCCATGGAGCATATTCATCACAAGAGACTGTATTAGAAGAATGTTGTCTTTCAGCTTTTGGATTTAATATCATCTTTGTTGCATTTCTAAGATTTGATGTGATACAAATATTTACTGGTGAAGGTACCACAAAAGTGCTTTATGCTTCTTCTGGGGATGGAACTCTCTAAGATAAACTTGAGTTTTATAATTTATATGAGGACTTATATGTATAAACGCTACTTTTCTTCATCTTTAGAATTTTTAAAGTAAATGAATAACTATAATTGTACCTTTATTTTTTAAAAAAAGAGTAAAGCTGAGGAGCTACTTGCAAATACAACTGGTACTGGCTACCAAGGTCCTTAAATGTCTTATTATTAAAACAAACTCCTCACTGTTATTCAGTCAAAGTGTAAATGGACTTTATTTTCGCAACAAACAGGATTTAATCACATGCTTATGTATACTTTGAAGATTTTTGAGCCACATCCTTCATTTGCAGGCAAGAAGAAACTATGACTCAACATGTCATTCATGATAAAGTGCAAGCATACAGTGCTCTTACTTTAAAACACTTAGTATAAGTTGCTCTTTCTCTTTTTAGAATGAGTCTCTAGTAATAATTTTCTTTTACATTCCTTTTATAAGGCTGCACTTCAGTGTTAAAAGTGAAAGCTCTATTTTTTTGTTTTACATTTTTCATGAATATTGGTACTCAGTAGCAACTTGTTGAAATTAAAGTAACTGTAGAATAGTTATTTAAGTTTCAAAATTTACTATTGCTGGTCAAAATTCCTTGCCAATATATTTATATTAGTGGAGGTTATAAGACTGTGTTCAGATTTATCTCTCCAAACAGCCTGAAGTTGTCATGTTGTGGATTCATGAAGTATTTAAAATAATACCAACAGGAGAAATAATAAAATAAATTTCTGTACTTTAAAGAATCATTTATATAGGGATATATATGTGTGTGTGTGTGCGTGTGTGTACATCCCTATATATATAGATATATAGAGAGAGTAATTTCAAAGTATGTTCCACTTTTCAGTTCATGCAGTGATTTGTTACAATCATTGTTATTTTTGCTACATGCTTGGAGCATTTCATGTTATACTGTGGTAGGAGCTTAGAGACATTCAGGAAACCATCGGAATTCAGTTAAACTTAAGTTATTGCAGTGGGTACATTAATAACCTCAGTACCCTTGATTTCAAATTATATTTCAGACAGAGCTGGACAAGAAAAAGTTTTAAGTTTTTCAGCTGTTACTGACTGCTTCTCTGTTTCCTCAAAAAACAAAACAAACAAACAAAAAAGACCAGAAAACCTCCCAAATCCCACAAAACATCTAAGAGACTGGAATTTGCTAGGATAATTTCCTAAGGCATGAATAGGGTATGTAGGTCAGTTAATGTCTCTTACCTGTGGTTCTCTGTTCTGGACTTACCACGCAAAGAAAAGGTAACCCTGACAAGGATTGAGTAAACTCAGAATTAAAGGGCTGGCCATAGTTTGTTGTGTGCTTTAAAAAAGGACATTCCCTTGCCCAGAACAAGGTAGTAATTGTGGCAGATGAGAACAGAGTGTAATTCATGTTTGTACCAGCCCTCCTCAAGCAGAGCTCCTGGCTTGTTATTTTCGTGGAGGCTTTTGGCTTCCTAGCCTGGTAGTTTTAGCTCAAATGTCTGAATAAAGAAAAATCCAGTATCACTTATAATGTAATTCTTGAAAATTGCTCTTGACATTGAGCTCAGAAGTCATGCTTTGTTCATTATAAAAGCCAACAGGGAACATGATCTATTTTTAAAATCTCAATTAACCAATGCAACTCAGATTATAAGTATCAAAAACTGATTGTCTGTTGATAAATGTTTGTGATTATTTTGTAAACAAGAAAAATCCTAATGACTTTCAGAGACATCTAGGGAAATCTTTGTCTAAGTATTCCAGTACTTATTTCAATTTCTTAACTTAGTGGCCAGAAAGTATTTGCTCAGCTCAAAGTAAAACAGTAGATTAGCAATGAAACCAATCATTCAGTGGGGATAAAGATGTATACAGAGGGCTTGCAGGATCAGGTCCTACATGATATAAGCAAAATTCTAGTATTTACCAGTACAAATATTTATTTAGTGTCTTGACTGATTCATTTGTTTATATGATGAATTACTTTGTTAAAAACCTGATTATAAATGTTTATTATGAAATATTGCATTTTCTTTTGAAATAACTATCCTGAGATAACTTGAGAACTTGTGTTAGTTTGTCTAAGGAATAATATGCCTTCTAAGGAGATCATATTAAAAGAAAAAAAAAAGCACAAAAGTGTTAGAGTAATGTTATGTATGTATAGATTAAGATGGGAATGTGTGTGTTAATCAACTGTTTGGTTTTGTCTAGTCTGAATCATAATCTTGATTGTAAAGTGAAATTTCTATGTGTATAATGTCCCTCAGTAAATGTGTGACAAGTGAATTCACAATACAACATAACAATCAATTTTTCCCTCCTTCCCCTGGGAATAGTTTTCCTGGCTTCATTGCTGGGAATTGGGTTGTGAAAAGCTTGCACTTTGGCTTTTCAGACACAGTCATTCTTAAAAAAAAAAATATCTCAGCATTCACTGCTCAAAAATCTCAGAAATCCCCAAACTACTGCATCATGGCCTGTTTTCCCAGTCACAGTGTAATGTAACAGAGCATTTGCATCTCCTGGATGAAGGGAAAACATCCTTTTGGGCTTTCTAAGACTTGATGAGTGTTACTCTGCATCAAGGTACTGGTTGTCATGCTGAAGAAAGGCAGAAGGCCAGGGGGAGGTGTGAGGCTCAGCCACATGAATTGGCACTTTGTGCCCAAGCCATCCACATGTGCTGCCCACTACCTGTCTTGGAGCTCTGAGCTGGCAGCTCAAGCCAGCACAGAAGAGCTGTGCTTGCTGCCACCAGCAAAAGGGCCACTTTAATCAGGGAGGAATGAAAGGAGGGTCCGAAACTGAGGATTCATTGAGTGGGGTGGCAGGTTGTCTTGTACAGATAATGTTTCTCACTATCCCAAAGGGAAAAGAGAGCCTGGTCCCACACCTCTTCCCTCTTTGCTTTCAAGGGGCATTGAAGGAAGGGGCAAAACTTCATGGGGCTCGTGGGCCTGCATCATGTGCTTGGGTCCTACCATATCATGGGACATGCTGAGGGAAAAGGTGCCACATGATCTTCAGAAAAAGCGGTACAGAGAAAGAGGCATCTTCTGCACTCACCAAAGACCAGGTGTGCACAAAACTGCCTTCCAAAGCTTTTGCTCTACTGTGTGCTTGATAGTCCCTCAAGATTCTTGCAAAAAAAATTGCAGTGCTGGTAAAACGACCCCTAGGAGTACTCTACACATCCTTAGTAACTGTGGAGACTTGGAAACAGTATGAGTTACAAACCACTTTTTTTAAACAGAGGCAGATAAACAATTTGAACTTCTTTTGATGTCTTTACTAATAACTACAATTACTTCTTAAGATGTAGTTTGCTACATCAAACATTTTACTTCAAAGAATGATGATGGCTTTAAGATACAAAGAAAACCCCCGTATATGTAGTCTCTATCTTATTTTCCTGCAACTTGAGATCAAACTTAAAATTTATGGAAAACCAGGGACTAGAAATTGGTGAGTAGCTGACTGGGGAAAAGGTTTTCTGCTATATTTTTAAAAGAGGATCAAATCAGGAGAAAAAAATATTTGTGTGTTAGATACACACAAAAATCAGCCGTGATGTTGAGTAGTAGTGATAATTGTGGTCCTAAACTGCAGCAAAATGCGATCTTTCACTAAGTTCAGCTATTTACAATAACTGAATATCACTGAAAGGTATTGTCTGCTGTACATCTGTAACATGTAATCCATTTTTAATTCATTCATTTCTTAGAATAATTTAAATTTTCTTCCATCAGCATTTATTCACTTTATTAATAAGATGACTTGTCATGACTCACTCCCAATTTTCTATTTTTCTTTTTCTTGGGTCTTCCTATTTGCAGTATTACTACAGAATTGAAACTTTTTGAGCGAGGAATATTTCTTTTATAGTTTTATTATTTTGCTGCCATACAAAACTGCTGAACTAGAATATTTTTAGTGAATGAGTTTCCAGGCCTATTTCAAATTGTTTCCATTTGCCTGTCACTGTAAGTTAAAAGTGTTCTGAATATTATTACTTCATTTCTTCCTCTGGTCTCCTTCATACCAGAATTGCACCAAAGCAAGGAAATGCCAAAACTTTGTAATGCTTACATCTAGGAAAATTAGCAGAAACTGGGGATTTGTGTGGTCTACTTTTTTTTTTTTCCCAAGTCCTTTATTTCAAATTTCAGAACCTTACTTACCAGTTCTATAATTTTAATAAAAGAAATAATGGTTATTGAGATGTAAGGCAGCGTATATATTAGCTTCACCCAACAAACTGTCATTTTACATCCTTATTTTCTAGTCACCTTATTATTCAACAGATGTTGCTATTAAAGTTTCTACTTTAAAGATAAATTAAAAGAAGCCTTGCTTGTTCAGTATTTACCTACTCTTAATGGAGAGCTTAATCATGCAGGCAGAGATCCAAGCATATACTATATACTGTAGGGTGCTGATTTTTGTTTCTGTCATAGGGCTGGAGGGAAGATCTCCTCAGCTCTGCATAATGAGCCTGCAGTGTGATAGTGTTCTTGACAAATCAGCCATGTCTAGCAATGATTTTAAGTGACTGCAAAGTTATGGGCTTCCAGGTTCATACAACAGGCAAGATTTACTGGACTTATCCAAACAAGTGAGAGACTGATCTTCAGATTCAGAGGCTGGTGACATAATCAGGTGGTAGACAAGTGGATTAAATACATCTGCTGCTGCAATGTCTGGGCACACCCACTGTAAGCACCCCTTTAAAAAGGATGCCCTAGAAATGTAGTAGGTTCAATGAAGATATTCCTAAAAGACATGCATTCTAGCTAACATTGGTGCCAAATGCTTATACTTAGAAACAGGTAAATTGCCTTTTGTTGATTTCCTTAAAAAAATTAATAATAATAAAAAAATTAAAAACTGCTTTTGCTTGAGCTTATTAAAATTGTTACTACTGGTTATTTGGGAAGCCTTCATGACATGCTCTTATTCTTGATTAGGGCAATATGGAGTAGTAAACTGTGCTTATTTTTCACATCTGTCCATACACTATTGGCTAAAGGAAAGAAAACATAACCAGCTGCTTTGAAGATGGTGGTGAAACTCGAACTGTGAGTGACCAGAGAGAGAACTCATCATTGTAGTTCAACTTTGAAACCCAAACTGAGACCTGCTGTCAGGTAAGGAAGATTTCAGCATAAGAAGTATAAGCTTGAGTTTGTGCAAGGCATCATGGTATCTGGGGATCCATCTTAATGGTAGGGGAGTGATTACTGGGAGCAGGCACTGTGCAGTGTGAATACATTGCTACTGGCATTTGTAGAAAAAAGTGAGGAATGCAGTAAAAAATGTTACACAGTTGACAGGATAGATAGTAAGGATGTAGATCCAGAGAGGGGTGTATCTTTTCTTATTTTCAGAGAGTGGAAGATAAAACATCTTTTAAAGAATAACTCTGCTATACTTTGTTCCTAAAAGCTTTTCCCCTTGTACATTCCACTTGTACATACAGAGACAACTGCTGGGACAGTCTGGAGCAATATCAAAACTATATGCTTTCCACACAGATTTGGTCTGACCAGCAAACCATGTTTTTTGAAGTGATAGCAGAGCAGAGCTGGCAATTTTTAGTCCCTCTTCTCTCTTTAGGTACAGCACACTTTATTGTTATTTAACTAAGGGGGATCTTTGACAGCTTTGTGTCACAGATGCTTTAGTGCTTTGTGCCTAAGATGCTTTAGTTTTCCATGGTATCTTCATACATTACACTGTTACATGGCACATCACTGCTTTAAATTTTGAAGTTCCTTTGAACAAAGGCTTCTGGACTGTAGTTTTCAGCTGATGTAACCTTGCAACCACAGCTGTGTGGCTGAAACAAAGTACCTTCACCTATGATAATTTATTTGTTGCATTCATACAATGGTTTTGTTTGGTAGAAAATTCAGAATGAATATGAGTTACAATTGAATATTTTTTTGTTGACAAAGTTGGGCAAATCTGTTTGAACTGGGACCAAGCAATGAGCCATTCCTCCAGCGTGTGCTGTTACTGGAGGACATCCAGAAACTAGAGATGTTTTTAACCAAAAAGGTTATTGGGAGATGTCTGTAGTAAAACTGAATGGGAAACACTGTTTAGCACTTCAGAACAGCTGGTAACACATGATTTGTCTTGCCTATAAAAATATATCAGTCATAACTTCTGCCACAGTCAACTAATGTGTAAGGGACAGACACAAGGGCAGATCCCTTGATCTCACCCTCAAGTGTGAAAGAGAGATCAAGATTTAACCTGGAACACCCTTAGAAGAAAGTCCAGTCTGAAAGAAACATGGATGTGGACAAAGAAGGGAGCATGCAAGAAACCAAATAGAAGATTCTTTTCTCTTTCCTTTGGCTTGACATGATGCTGTGCTCATTAGGGAGCCCCCAGGTCTTCCTGGATTGAGCTTGGCACCAGGCAAAAGAAGCACTAAAAATAAAGCATAAATGTGTATGTGACAGGACCAGATGCTGGTGGATGATGGGAAAGGGAGTTTATGGGAAAACATATAAGGAGTCAAGAACATGAATTATTTTGCATGTGAAGTAGAAAGATTGTGTGTGTGTAATCTATTTTACTAGCCCTGATATGTAGGGGCAAAAGTGTGTAATTAAAGGACATAGATTTGAAGGAAGGAGAAGATACAGTGCAGGAAACAGAGTATGTGTCTAAGCACAAAATTTAATTACAGTAGACATTAAAATACATGTGAAAAAATAGCACAAGAAATAGAAGGAAAGAAACTGCTGGAAGAAAAGAAGAAATGAAAAAAATTTAATAAAAAGCAACTGAAGGACTAGCATAGATGTAACAAATGCCCTGGGTACAAAACACTTCATAGTGCCATTTGAGAAACCAGGGAGACATACTATGAAATGCATTTCTGTAGCATTGCATGCCAGTGCTTTACCTGAGGGACCAAATGCCAAGCTAATACTAAAATGTTCTTTCTTTTCTTTGCTTTTTATCCGAGTCCAAAATACCTACATTTGTTTTCCTCTTGGTTTGCCCCCACCCTGGATGTAAATATCTAGTGAGACACTTTGTTACTGGGATTTCATGTTTTTGAACTCAGGAAAAAAATACAGGAGATGTCTTTAATAAACAAAATGGCAATGTACTGATGTAGAATTTATCTTTTTGTTAATAAAATGTTCTCCAATTACAAAAAGTTGGCCATCAGCAGGAACATCTACAGTCTTTTGTTCCTTCACACTTGCAGTGTCTAGTTTCTGCTGTACTTAGGTACTGATGGCAAATTTGGAGAATTAAGGAAATTTATCTCCTTTTAATAGCATCATACCAATGAATTTTATTTTTCACACAAACTTTGTTATGAGATTATGGATTTAAACCAAAATCATATATCCCAGATAAAACTATCTTTCAGAGTCTTTCTAGTTATTCATACAAATATGAAGTTAGGCACTGTAATGATGTCACTGATGTGTAAAATTGCTGAACTACAGTTTTTTGTTGCATTAGTTCCCAGCTCCATTGCAAGCTATTTGCCTGTCACTCTCTTTAAATCCTGAATTTTGTTACCACTTCCCTAAGCCCCTTCTTATGACATCTTGAGTTTTTTGCCAGGAACAGAAAACAAAAACTTCTCAGATTTAAAGCGCATCTCCAAAATTAGGTCTGAAGTATACAGGACTCACTGATTCAGCAGATATTAAAGGGCTCAGTGACACAAAAAGGCAAAAGTCTTGGAAACAGAGAGAGAAAACATTGAACTGGAAGGGTGCTTAGCTCCATAGACATTCCATTTTATGGAACTGTGTACAGTCACAGAAAGGCTGAGATGGAGGAACCTCTGATGATCATAGAATTATGGAACAGCATAGCTTGAAAGTAAGCTTTAAAAGTCATATAGTCCAGCTCCCTGCAATGACCAGGGACATCATCAACAAGATCAGAACCCCATCCAACTTGACCTTGAATGTTCTCAGGAATGGGGCATCATCTCCCACCTCCCTGGGAGACCTGTTTCAGTAATTTACCAGTCTGATTGAAAGGAAACCGTCTTCCTTATGTAAAAAAATTATTCTAATGTAAGTCAACTCTTATAGTTTAAAACAATTATCTTTCATCCTATCACAACACAACTGGCAAAAAGGTTTGTCCCCGTCTTACTTTTAGGCCCCTTTGAGGTATTGAAATGCTTCTGTAGGATCTCCATAAGGCCTTTTCCTGCAGGATGAACAACCCCAACTCCCTCAGTCCGTCTTCACAGAGGAGGTGCTCCAGCCCTCTGAACATGTCTGGACCTCCTCCCTCTCCAGCAGTTCCTTGTCCTTCCTGTGCTGGCACCCCAGAGCTGGATGCAGGGTTCCAGGTGGGGTCTCAGCAGAGCAGAGGGGCAGAATCCCCTCCCTCCCCTGCTTTGGAAGCAGCCCAGGACACGTTTGGCTTTCTGGGCTGGGAGTGCCCATGCCTGTGTCATATCCAGCCTTCACTCACCAGCTCACCCAAGTCCTTCTCACAGGACTTCTCTCCATTTGCTCATCCCCCAGCCTTTGTTGGTACCAGGAGTCGCCCCAACCCAGTTGCAGCAGCTTGCACGTGGTCTTGTTAAACCTCATGAGATTCCCATGGGCCCACTTCCTGAGCTTATCCCAGTCCCTCTGGATGGGATCCCATCCTTCAGATGTGTCAACCCCACCGGTCAGCTTGGTATCATCTGTGGACCTTCTGAGTGTGTACTTGATCCCTTCATCTGTGTCATTACTGAAGATATTAAATAGCATTAGACCCCTGGGAGACACCACTTGTCACAGATCTCCATCAGGACATTGAGCTATTGACCACTACCCTCTGGATGCCACCATCCAACCAGCTTCTCATCCACTAAAGAGTCCACCCATCTAATCCAATTTAGAACAAAGGATGTTGTGGTTGACCATGTAAAAGTCTTTACAGAAGTCCAGGTAGGTTATATCTATAGCTCTATCTATAGGGAACAAATTGCTCCTTCTGTTGCTGTTCTATATAGTCTTGCTTTTTTTATCTACAGTGGGTCACTTAAACTGGCTGAATAAGATGATCAATAGTTGTGGCAACAAATGTATGCCAAATTTTTGTCATTATAAGGCTGTCAAACCAGATCAGTAAAGATAAAAACTCTGTAAAACAGCAAGTGACCAATTAAATTATTGCTGGTGACAGGATGAGATAAAAATGACAGTTTTATGAAGCTGTTAAGGAATATCTGTAAGACTGAAGCACTTGTTAGAACTCAATATAAAATATTCTCTAATGTTTCCTATAACTAAAAACCAAGCAATTTTATAATGGCAAGTTTATATTATTTTGATACACAAGCTCACTTCTATATTGAAGAAGGTCTCCATCAAAATGAAGTGATTCAGAAAGTGCTAATTGCTGTAAGATAGGATTCATAAATCAGACTGATAAGATAGACTATAGTAGGCCATACTCTACATAAACCATACCTTTGTGATACAATTAAAAAAAAACAAAAAACAAACTCTAACTTTTAGAAAGGATTTTTGAAATCTGTACCAATCATTCAGCTATATAAGTGAATCACAGTTGCCTCTTCATCTGCTCTCATTTTGAGAGTAAGACTGAAGGAATTTACATTATTTCATGGGCCATTTAAAGATGAACTCATCTTTACAGAAGGCTTTAATGGAGGATTTTTAAGATTTTCTGTAGGGAGTTTTTTATTAAAATGGAAATCTGTAGAAAAGTGGAATAGAGGAAGGGATGAATGTAATTTGGATAACATTATTTGGATGATTAAAGCTACACTAGAGATCATTTGAAATGCCTAAATTTTCTCAAAAGCTTTGCAGTGCCTTGGCTGTTGGGGCATGGGTAAGACCAGCTTTTGGAAAAGTGGTGTAAAAATCATCTAGGAGAAAGAGGATTATGAATGCAAAGGATTGGCTTGCTGGACATAATTATTCTGAAAATTTAAAAAATTTAAATCAAATTTTCTTACATGCTTGTATAAAATTTTATAAAAACTTGAGCTCTTTATAAAACTTCAGACCTGGTAAGGGGATGGTAATTGCTGAGGTTATCAAAGGCTGCTCCCAGCTTCAGGGGAAGGATGGCAGATTGCTTGAATTGAACAGGTTGCAGGATTTCTACATCTGTAAGAGGACTCTGCCCTATCCTCTGAAGTAAGCTTTGTCACTTATTGGGATTACAATCCACATCTGAAAGGTTTAGAGAGGGCAGCAAGATTGTCAGTGCCTTGCCTCTACAGTGTCTGTAGAGCAAGAGAATAGGAACAATGGTTGCTAACAGGACACAGTGGGGCTGTCAGAGGTTGTTAGGGCATATCTTCACTCCTTCTGAATGGCATGGAGGTAGCAAAACCCTGTGGAGACACTGACAAGAGCACTGCCATGCTAGTCTCACACAGCTGGTGAGTACACATGGCAGCTATCCTATAGCTGCTCAGATTTATGCCAGCACTTGGGTCAGAGCAGATTACCTGACAGTCACTTCTTGCGCTGTTAATATACCACAGGCAACTGTGGCACTACATTTGCAAATAGACCAGTTGTGCTTCTAACCCTAGCAAGAAATACAGGAGATCTGGAAGAAACACAGGGTGATATAGGGAGAAATAACTGCTGTAAAGATTTTGTGCACCTTCCTTTTCCTAGAGAAGAAAAAGATTATTAAAAAAAAAAAAAAAGATATGGCCAAAGAAAGGGTAGAGAAGTGTAATGACAGAGTGCACAGGTGACTACCTCTGTGGGGTTGGTGGGGGGTTAGATTTGTTTCTTTTTTTTTGTTTTGCCTTTTGGTATTTTTTCCCTCAAGTTGCTAAGACACTAACAACTGAGTGATTGTCAGTACTTAACGAAAGACAAAAGAAACCAGGGAAGGAAAGACCGAAGGGATGGGGAGCTGGGGGGTGGGCACTCTTCCCCTTGGCACTCCGGAGAGAGGACANGAGGTCCGGCTTTCCCTAGCAGACACCCGTCTTTCAAACCAAGACAGGGGCCCATGCCCAGACCTGCTGCATGCCATGGTTATGCAAATAAGTATTAAAAGTCAGGAAGAAACTTAATAGTTACCCTGGAAAACAGATTATCAACTTATTAATGAGAAAAGGTGTATCACAATAAAAATGTCACTGAAGCCAGGGAACTGTTTGAGGAAGCCCATGCTGTCAGAGACTAAATTGTTCAGAGCACCTTGCTGGCAGAAGCTGGTGCAAAATGTTTCCAGTCACAGGATTTGTTTTTGAACAGATGTCAAAGGAATCAAACATGACTTGCTTTGTCAACTAGTATATCTTTGATCATGGGAACAATTGGTTTGCAACTCAAAGTTTCATCAAAGCAATGCAATTTGACCACCTTTTAAAACCTATGAGATGAAGATCCCTTTACTGGAAACAGGATGCCATTAAATATCATCATCACCATCACCATTCATTGACCCTTCAGAAATCCTCCCAGTTTCAGCAATATCAGTTTCAATTAACAGTAACAGTTTATGGAAGGTACCTGTCTGTCTTGAATAATCTTTCACTGATTGAAGCATGTGGTCCACTTTGTATAATGCAGTTTCCTAAAGTTTTATCAAAGAGATTGTAACTCATATGAAGTGCACATTTTTGACAAAGGCAATTATGTCCAATGTGCGAGGTAAAATTTGACAATGTCTTTATTTTTAACTTGAGAGGCCTAATTAATTCGGTGGAAACCATGGTAGAAGTCAGAGTAAAGATGGCAGTCATTGGAAACCTAGACAAATCCAAAGCAGAGTTTTTTTGTTTTGTTTTGTTTTAATTATGTACTTTCAGTGAACAAAAGTAAGGAACTTAGCACCATGCTAGCCACCAGCTTTCTGCATTTCCTAAAGTGAATGCTGCTTCTCTGCTTTTCTGGAGCTGGCCCCATACACACCATACCTCTTTTCACCGTCAACCTAAGAAAGATGCTACTGCCAGACTCCACTGTTGCATTTTTAAACAAGAGTCTTACACAGCTGTGAGTGGATTCTGCTTGCCACTGCCTACTTAATCTTCTTTTTATTCCTTTCTCTTAGCTGGCACATGGGTAGTAGGTCTCTGAGATCCATTCTACTTCTCAGCCTGTGTTTACACCCTGTACAACAGGCTGCCAAGTCTGTTTGAGGGTTTCAATGCACCCTAGTGAAAAAAAAAGCCTAGTGTGATTTTTGTCTTATATTCTGTATGTGTTTTACCCTCCAGTAGAAGTAAATACTAATTCAGGATCTCAGGAGGCCAGGTTTGCAGAATGATGCTTTTATCTGTAGTATGATAATGCAGCATCTGATCCCTTGCAAGTTATGGAAACCTTAATAACAGGAATATGAACATTAACAAAATTTCTGTTATAGAAACTTCCAATTGTTTCAATTTACATAAAAATACTTCAGTAAGTAGAAATACTGAAAAAGAAAAAGGAAATGACTGGACAACCATATATACATTTGTAGGGAAATACATCCTTTCCTACAATGCAATTCACTGTAAGATCAATGAGTTCTGCAGCTCAGTCCCCTTGCAACTTGAAGTGCAGTTGAATGGATCTAGGTCTAGGTGTTTGTAGCTGAGAATTCAGTAGCAAAATATATGTATTCCAGAAAACTGTTCTCTGTGTATACTTACAGAGGCTTACCTCTGCCACTGTAGATCTGCCACTAATAATCTTACACTTTAAGTGTCCCTCTGACAGGCTTTAGAGTGCAATTAATTTCGTCATACAAAATCTTTGCTCACCTTTGACTTTCATGACTTCTGCCTGAAACAGAAGGGAGAGAAACCATGCCAACAGAGGGAATTTATCCTCATGGATCAGTTAAAAAAAAAAAAATCCCAACAGAACACAACAACCAAACCACAAACAAAAAACCCCAAAGAAAAAAAAAAACAAAACTGAAAATACAATTGTATATGGGGATTGTCTTTAGTTCAGGTCACTCTGCCTTTGAACCTTCTTGTTCTGAAGCTGTCAAATGGAAGTTATCCTCAGAACAATATTTGTGTTGGTAACTCTGTTCAGCATTTTGGTTTTGTCCACTGGGAATTTAGCGAAATGTATCACCCCTTGTCCACCGCTGTAAGTATTACACAGCTATAGCTATTCCTGCAGGCCACTCATGCTGGCAAGCAGGCACAGGTGTCTGATAACCTACTCAAGCAACAGAGAACTGTCCAGGAAGCTAGACTGAAGCCACAACTCACTCCAAATAAAATGCAGCAAAGATTTTTTTTTTGTTCTTTTGTTCTCTTTTCCCACCCCGCATGCTGATTCTTGATGTGTCTTACACAAGGCTTAGAGTTGGACTCTATAATCCTTGTGGGTCCCTTTCAGCTCAGCATATTCTGTGATTCTGTGCTGGACATTTACCTTTCTTTAACTCATATCAAAGCTTTATCTCCTGAAATAACAAAAGTGGGATCATTGATGGGTACCTAATCATCCATGTGGTGGGTTTTTTTTCCTGCATTAACTTCTTTTGGAACTGCTGGAGTCATCACCTTCAATTCAATAGGATGGAAGAGTGAAAAAGGGAATCTGTGTAGGTTTATCAAAGGCCACAGAACAAAATTGCAGTAATTAAGAGCCATTCATGAAAGAACCAAGTGTAAAACTAATGACAGGCTAATGCAGGCTAATGCATTCTGGAAACATTTCCATAATTTGACATGAACTGACAACTATGACCAAGTGAGAGAGGGAAGGCAAAGCCTGTAAAGGAGCAGAGCTCCCTGCTCTGCTGGAAGTCCCAACTTCGACTTACCTCCCACACATTTTCCACGTGCTGTGGAAAGACTGCACCCATAAGGCAGCGTAGCATATCATTGTTGTGTTCTGAACCGGTAAGCAATCACAAACTCTGATGGATTTTCATTATGAAAAGTGATGGATATAGTGTCTTTTTTCATCTCATGAACCAGTAGCTTCCCCCTAGCTTTCTCGTTGCTCTAGCAGGGGCTTCTGAAGCCAGTAAAAATGTAGTTGCTTTGATTGCTGTTTCTTTCAAAACAACAAAAGCAAAAATTCTCTCACCATTTTAGCAATGAATTTAGCTGTTCATTGAGCAGTACCTGACTACCTGAAAATGAGCAAACTCTTTTAACTCATTTATTTTCTCTGTTGAGAGGTATGTATACTTCAACCCTATTAAAAAGACATTTGATTATGGGAGGATTATGTCTCAAAGCTAAACCTATAGTTTGGAGACTTGAATCAGGTATCTAGACCAGGTGAACCAGAGCTAATTTCTACTGAAATCAGTAGTCTTCAATTTAATTTACATTTGATTCTCATACAGCTTACACCCTGGGGCTTTGGTGCATCTCAAGGCTCTTGGAAGACATTCAGGCCCTCTCCCAGAACTCAAAGCAAACAAGATTTATGCATGCAGTTGTTCTCCTTCCATCCTCACCTACCAGTGACTGGAGGGAGCCAGGGGTCAGTCTCAGAGGGTTCTTTGTGGTCTGAAGGAATCACAGGTCAGGCTGTGTGTGAGAAAAAGCAAACACTGCAGGGCTGTCCTTTCCACTGAGCCGGCAACATTATTGGTGTCCTCTGCTCTACTCTGCATGACTTGATGCTTTACAGCCTTCATTTCCACATTAATTTAAAGCAGTAGGAAAGGCTATTCAGAAGTGTGTAGAAATTAAAATATTTAAGTTTCTCTAATTTTATTTTAAATTTCTCTCTTACATACTAGAATAACTCAGGTTTTTAGCTGAAACCATGCTGTATTTAGCAGGAGTGCTGATAGCAAGGTGGGAATCTCAGTGTACATTGTTCGATTTTATTATAAACTTTTATTCCCCCTTCCCCAGATAAATATGTCTTAAAATCTATTTTTAATTTCTAAGCCCTCAAAGAATATGTTCTGTGTCTCTCAAGTGCACCATTAACATTCCTTTGATTGTTTCAATGAGTGATATTTTACAAGCTTTTACTTCTCCACATAGATCTTTGCTAGTTGCTATTTTGGAAATAAAACATTTTAATAACTGCTGAGATAAGCAGGAGATGAAGGCAACTTCTATCTGCTTTCCAAACCACGTTTTTCAGGTCTGCCTACAAAACTTATCTGTGCATCATTTTCACTTCATACTTACAATCTTTCACAGAGTTATAGGACAATCAGTTTTTTGGGATTCCTATTTGGATTTAAAGATTGGATTGGAAAAAAATGTACATACGTTTTAAGTATTTTCTTTGAAACTTAGATCTAGCAAGTGATATTGGGTTTTTTCCATCCAGAGAAAAGGGCAAATGTAAACAAATGTGTTTAATTTTAACATTAGAACTTTCAGATTTGCTAATAGTAATTAGTACTGACATTTTTAGTCTTTGCATATAACCCTTTAATATGACAGCCTCTCTATCTGCAAGGAGTTCTGAAAAGAAAAGTAACTACAACATCACAGTGTGAGCTGGCTGGCAGTGCTAGATATGCATGCAAGACAGGCCCTTGGAAGGGCAAGGGAGCAGGGGAAACCTTCAGCATACTTCTTCTGTGACCCCTTTGTAGCTAGTTCTGAACTTATTTGTGCTGGTACTGGTCCTAGGTGGTAATGCTGTAACATATTTTGCTTACAAAGTGAACAGAAATTTCCATCCTGAGCATGTAGCAGTTTCAGTATGGCACCTTGATTAACCTCCTTGATGAGAGGCTTCAAAAGTCCTTGAAATGGGAACCATGGGAAAAATAAAAATTGTCATCTCAATTTTCAGGAAGTCTTGACAATTTTTTACAGTCTGACAAATTAAAAGTTACCTTTTTTCCATTTTAGAAATCTATATGTAGTTACATTAGAGCCTTTCCATGTGCCATTTTCTGCTTAATAAGAACACAACAACATGTGTCAAGAGCATTCATTTGCAAACCAGAGATCCCTGCTCTCCTTTGGCAGGAATGCAGTTAAGAAGCCTGGGCAATTGTTTTGTTGTGATGTGTTTGACAGTCATATACAAGAGGGTCTGGTAAAAATGCAGCATTTCCACACAAAGGATAAGAACATACAGCTTAAAGTGGGGAGTACAAAGGATGACAGGAACATAGTTGCCCAAGTGACTAGGATCCACACTCCATCTCCATTTTAGGAACAATAACTTGAAGAAGTTTAGCCACTCATCAGGACACTTCTTTTTGTGACTGCAGTAACATTCATGGCTCAGTTATCTCACTTTTCACTATATTACACTGCCAGAATGCTAGATTTCTTGGAGATAAAACACAATAAAAAATACTTTTGTTCTGTTCTACGTGCAGTACAATCTTACTGAACTAAATGATGGTCACATTTCTGAACAACATTGTGTTCATTTTCCTGACATTAAAATAGATAATGTGAGTCAAAATTAATACTCATTCTTTTAATACTTGAAACCCCAGCTTGAGTAATTATGGGGAAAAATAAACAGACTTAAAAATTAAACAGCACAATACATTTGTTATATTTGCAACATTTATTTGCAATTCCATTGACAAAAACAAAACCCCCCAAAGCAACAAAAAAAAAAAACAAACCCACACACCAAAGAAAAGCAAAACAAAAAACCCATCCACAATAACAACAAACAAAAAACCCAACAAACAAAAAAAACCCAAAAAAACCCAAACCAAACCAAACTAAACCAAAGCAAAATCCCAACCACCAAAAGCAAAAAAACCCTTAGCCGTTATAAACCATGTTCCTGGTCAAATTACATATAAGAATTACTTGAAAAAATTAGTGAAGGGCTGAAAAGGATTACTAGTTTCTGTGAAATGCCCTGAAGTTCAGATTCTTATTAAGGCTGTTTGATTGGGAAATTGGTCAGAAAATTTCCCCAAGAACCAACTTTATCCGAAAACACTTAGAATTTCTGGGCAGGAATAAAAGCAGCATGGTGTGATGCTATATTTAATTATCTTAATTTCTCTGAAAACATATATATAAAAATTGACATAATTCCCACAGACTGAAAGAAATTATTTTGAATCACCACCAGCAAATGAAGATTATTCATTGCAAAAATTATCTGCAATCAGAACATCCTGTGACTACATTCTATATCACCAGCTGAGAAGATCCTAAATTACTTTCATCACTAATATTGACCAGTAGACTGATAAAAAGGTGACTAGAAAAAGGAAGCAACTTTCCAGATGTGTTTACATTGTTTGAAACTACTTAGTCTGCTATTGCAGATTCAAGGAAAATTGAACATGACTGTAGAAACCACAGATGAACACTCTTTCTTTCTTAGTGAACTCAGATTACTCAGGAGAAATGCATGTTCATTATTTTGCATTGAGAAAAACGTGTATGATCCTTTTCAAGTGTCACATCAGTTCTGTCAAATGGAAACAAGTGGAAGCCCTAAGGCCTTCAAACTTAACGCTGTAAAGTAACTTCCATACAATGTTTCAAGTAGGAAGATACTAAGATTATTGTTTGGCAAATAACAGATCCTGATTTCCCTGAATGTGTAGAAATTACAATGGAGAATGCTTCTGGGCCAAACAGTGAAAACCTGTGTTTATGAAATTTATTTGAAATTTAAGAGTAAATTTTCATGGTGGACTTTCACACACAAACTCTCACCAGCCACAGACGAAGTATGGGATACTCCAGGTTTGAGTTTCTCACCACCAAGAGTAATTGGGGTCCAACACCAAAGTGGCACTAATCTGTGCTGGCCCTCATGACAAAACTCTTTGACATTCTTTTGTGGAGGTGATCTTTGCTGTCCTTTCTCTCAATTCTTTACATTGCTTAGTTGAAAATTACTTTCTGTGTAGGGGAGCACAGTGAAGTGTGTGATAGGCATGAGGTGTGCGATAGGCGTGAAGCTTTTGCATTGGCTGATAATGATCTCATAATTACATCTACAAGATCTCCTGGGCTCACAGGCAAGTCTGACCGCTGGACATCTTTGTATGTGTAAGGTCATTTCCTGAGGCTCTGTGGCAGAACATTTCTGAGCCGTTTGTTTTATGCTCCCCTGCCTTTCACTGCCATTGCAGGCTTGTTATATTTGCCCATAAATGCATTGCCTGATTACTGATTTTTCTTGAGGGTGTGACAGAGATTGGTTTTCCTTGCATGAAGATTTTCTTGTGCTATAAAAAACTGATATTAAGATGAATGGAAATGGGCAGAAGAAGAAAGTATTTGCCAACGTGTGCTCTCAGTTTGCAAGAAAGCTCTACCTTAAGTTTGGGAAAAAAAAATAATGAAATCTATCAAATAAAAGCCCCAGATAAAAAATGTAACACAAAAAATTATGACAATATAATGATGGCAATTATTTTAAAACTGCATCTTTTGAATGTTTGAGTTCTCTATCTCATATGTAAGAGCTGTGCCTCGACTGTTGACCCTGTCTTTACAGCCAGGAAACACCATCATAATCCCAAAGCAGAATATTATAAAAAAAGAAGACATTTATTGAAATTTACTGGTAATTTTACTCCTCAAAGATTGCATAACTTCCTATGATTAAATTGTGCATGATTTTATAAATAACATTTGTCAGGTCTCCAGACAAGCTTTAAAAGCTTTGTGCTTGTGAAAGACCAGATTGAGTCTTTAAAATCATTGAAGGGAAAACATCTCTACTTTAACTACATGGAAAATTAAAAAAGATAGGATATTTCTAGGCAACTGCCAATTTCTTTCTATTTTTTTTTATTTTTTTGAAAGAGTGAGAAGTCACCCATTCATCTTAACAATTTGTTAGAAGAATCATCATTTGAATATTGCAACAACAAAAATGGCTACTTCTAAAGAAGTACTTCTACTTTTTTTTGGTGGGGAATCTGTTAGCATACTAATACTGGCAAATGCCAGGCCCTTTGAATACAGCCTGTCAATACTTTTTCTTAAAGAATTCATCGCCACATGTCACTTTTTAAGTAATGAGAGAAGGAGAAAAATAGTAATACTGTTTTCTCAGAAGCCTAATTCTGTATATCAGAAATACTTTCTAGAGCTTTCAATAAACACAATTCTCTGCTCTGCAATACCTGAAACTTTTTAATCCAAAAAAACATATACATGTTTGTTAGCCCTGTCAGTTTGTTAGGAAAACTCTGAAATATTTATTATTCTCTTACAATACCCTAAACTACCAGTCACAAACAATGTTCAGTAAGATAAAGTTGTGCAGTATCTAGATTTCACTGCCATGAAGCACTCCATCAGTCAGCACTTGCTGGTGGAGCAAGTGTCAGACCTCCTGTAGTTCATTAGCTATGAAATGACCACTGTGAATGTGGGGAGGAAGAGTAACATGTATTCAGAATTCCAGGACAATCTTCATAATTAAATGTATAGGCTAAATTGTTGACAAGTGGCTTAGTTCAGATCCTGTACTTCTTCTGAATAATGAAAAAGATGATGTGACTTTTTAAAAAATTGTTATTTGTCATGCTCTAAAGCATTTTTCTTCCTCAGTTTAAATAATTCAGTTAAACAGCAAAGGAATGGAATAATCTTCTGTTTTATAAAGACAAGCTTATGAAATTCACTGAGTACACATCAAAATAGGATGGTAAGAATTCTGTAATATCCCTTAGTTTGAGCTCCTCAATGTGAGAAGTGTGCTAGAAAAGTGGTATTTGTCAGATTTCTGCAAAGTGGTGTTTCCAGTTAGTCTTCAGGAATATTTCTTGGGAGCATAAATGGCTTAAGCCTTTGTGTCCCCAGTGCTCTGTAAAGTTTGTTATTCAAATCAGAGTCCCATGAGGATGATCAGCAAATGCTGGAGGAGAAGTAATCCATACTTCTAAATAAAGCATCTCAGTAAATTCAGTCACACATTTTTATGGGTACACATAAGAGGTTTTTTGTAAGTATCACTGATAATATGATATTCTCATTATTATATGATTGATGATATTATATTCACAAGCTCTCAAAATCTGTTAAAATTGATTCCAAGCTGAGATTAATAAAATTTAAGTTGTTTTGCAGCTGCATTTTCCACAGATCTGTCACAGGATTTGTAGGTAAATTAATTGTTTCCACAGCCTTGTTTTTTTTAATGTGTAATAATAAGGAAGAGGGAGAATAAAAAATTACTGGAAGAGATTTGTAACAAAATTTTGGCCTAGGTGTCTAGAAACTCTTTGCTTATAATGTTCTCTCCTGTAGGGTTACAGTAAGGTAAATCAGTCTAATATTAAAGCTTAGACCAACTGAAAGATATGCAAAGAATCTCAAACTTTCCTAAGTGTCCTCAGTTAAAATGTCAATTCTACCTTTTAAGAAATGTCAGAAGCAAAATCCACTATGTACAGTATTGACAAATGGAAATAAGACAAATCAGCCACAACTATTGGTGGTTTCACATCAGTTCGGTGCCTAAGCCCAGCACCTCCTCATTACCACTGTACTCTCATTTTGTGGATATTAGCAGCTTGAAGACTCTTGGGTTGCAAAAGAACTAAAATCCAAGTGAAGTCAGCATCCTGTAAACACTCACAGGCCTGACTTTTAAGCCACAAATAGTTCCTAATGCTCTCTGTTAGGCAAGGGTGACACCAAGAAAAAATTCAGAAAATTAAATATAAAAGGAATGAGCTTACAGAGGCAAACTCACTGTTAAGACAAAGTGAAGCAGAGGAAAGATGCTATAATTGCTCATGAAGTGTAAAAGAACAACATGCTAAATATTAGCAGTATTCATTCACCTAGCATTCAATAAATGAATGCTAGTTTTTTTCAATTAAAAAATGCCATGACATGATGTAAAAACTTTGGGTGAAATGCAGAAATGATGCCACAGTTTTCTAGCTTCGCATCATTCTTTGGAGCTCCAGGAACCTTTACAAAATTTAGGGCAGACTGAAACTCCCACGAGGGAGGAAAATATCACCATGTTGCCCTCACTAATATAACATCTCTTCTCTAACGAAGGGAAAACCCATGGTTACTGCCACAGGGGGTAAGGGTTGTTGACCTCTGCAGTATTCCTGAAGCTGACACTGAGTTTCAGTACACTGAAATTCATAGCTGAGATATACTCTAGGCTGTGCTTCTATGGTTTGTATTAAAGATGAAGTGGCCAGGGCTTAACTAATGACTGAGACCTCTTGGAGTGTAACGGGAAGATCATAGCCAGGAGGAGCTCTCTAGGGGATGTTATGCACAGAAATGAATAGCTGATCTTTTGCATTTTAAGTGTATGACAAGGAATTGTTAATGAAAATCTGAACTTGTCCTTATATCTTGTGGTTTAGACAAGGTACTCCCTAGTTTAGTGCTCCAACTGAGACTCCTCAAACTGCACCACTTCCTTGCTCCCCTCCCTCCCCATCCTCCTGAAGGTGGCTGGAGAGGCACCAAAGGTGAAAACCATGGGTTGAGGAAACAGCAATAAGATGAGAACATGAGCAGTACCAGCAACAAGATTAGTCATAAAAGCCCAAGAGAGAGGAACAATTCACATGTGATTGTTGAGAGCCAGCATCACCAAACATGCCCTCCACCCATTTAACCAACCAGCAGGACCCTCCTCTCTCCAGAAGAGACTCCTTTCCTCTTGCCCCCAGCAGTGAGGTGGGTATATAATAATCTCTGGGTCCTAGATATGCCCCTTCCTGATTACTGCAAAATAATAACCCAGTCCTGACTGGAATCAAGGCATAATATTTTGATAGCACAAATGTATTAGGTATATTGCCCTTCAATCTTTAATTACCATCAGGATTTATAAAGTAAACTGAATTCAGCTGCTAGATATTTTAGTTCAGCTGGATTCACAAAATCACAGGATAACTGGGATTGGAAGGGGCCTGTGGAGATCATCTAATCCAAACCACCTGATAAAGCAGGTTCACATATAGCAGGGTGAGCAGGATTGTGACCAGGTGTCTTTTAAATGTCTCCAGAGAAGGAGACTCTGAGCCAGGCCATCCTGATTAAAATTATTCTCTTTGAAAAGA
This sequence comes from Alaudala cheleensis, assembly GCA_013398995.1. Lineage (NCBI taxonomy): Eukaryota > Metazoa > Chordata > Aves > Passeriformes > Alaudidae > Alaudala > Alaudala cheleensis. The sequence goes on from VWYE01011265.1 coordinate 403,237, forward strand.
TCCTAAAATAAAAAGTAGCAAAGAATAAATCATATTTTGTCATCTAGCTGAATTTTTTTTCTATGACAATAATAACAACATCTTTACTAGAAAAAGCCATTAAAATGAACATGTTTCTCTATCTGCTCCCCACTCCTCGCTCCCCTGCTTGTTTTTTACATTTGCTGTGATATCAGAAGGCAAAAATAACCTGTTTTGCTTCTCTTTGTAAGCCTGGCATCTGAGCAAACTCATCTGCACTGTCCTTGGAGAAGAGGCAAATTGCTGGGTGCTTCTTACTGCTTCTACCCCTAGCAAAGGTTTTTGGACATCACTCATGTTGATCAGTGACAATCCCAACTGATCATTGTTCTGACTGCTTTCTTGAAGCAGAAATATATCACTCCAAAACCATCTCTAGGGAAGACTCTAATATTAATTTAAGACATGGAACAGATGGTTAAGAAAAAATTCTCTTAACTGAATCACATCCTGGTCCTGTTTCATTTCCTGCTGCATTTCACAGCCAAAACACAATTTCAGCAGAAGTTTTTCTAGGTTATAGTTTATCACAGGATTTAATTTACATCTACACCTTCTCATGTGAAAGCCTGATGATAATAGGCCTTTTCTAAAGGGGGATCAAAACATAGAACACTCAAAGATAATATCCAGCAGATAAATATTCAAACTTTTCTTATCTTCTTAATTTATGCCTTTTTTTGAATATACGTATTTTGTTTGTTCTTTTCCCTGATCAACAATTCAATCAACTATATACCAATTTCCTATTTCTCATGTCTTTGTTTTCCTTTCATCCTTCCTTCCTCCTTCTGTCTTTTCTCCAGACAGTAATTTGGCCTCCAGCCACTGACTTTCTGTTTTATTGCAAAGAAAATATTTCTATCCACTTGTAATAGTGAGACTTAACTTCTTCACATTCCTTTCTTTCCTCCCACAAAGTGCTGCCACAAGTACATGAAAAGCTACCTAGAATTAATTTCACTTTTTGTGTACCACTTGCTGGAGCATAAAAAAAAGTAGAAATATAGTGAAACTCTATATATTCTCGTGCAGTAAACTCAAGTAGTTACATATTTCTGTCTTTTGGCAATATTCTTCTCAGAAGACAACAGCCATCTTTTGTGTTTATATGTGATGTGCCAGAAAGAGACACTGAGCTGCAAACCAGGATTTCATAAATAATGAGGTATATAACTTTGGACTACCTCAGGATATATAATAGACTATTAAATATGTTTCATGCTAGCTGAAAATAAGAAATTGCTCTTAGACTGCTAGAAAGGTAAGCCTGTATGGCTAGCAAGAGTGGCTTAAATATGCAGCTGGTTAAAATATTGATAACTTTTGATCCTGAGCCTTTGAATGGTGTTAAGACTACCAATTCCTCTAAAGGCCACCCAGCTGCCTGATGTCTTTAATCTTGCTTTAAAAATATATTCCTCTTTTAGCCTAGCTGATACAGCTGGCATGACTTAGTTTCAGTTGCATGCCTAGAATCAGTGAAAAATCTGCTGTAATTGATCAGAAATATTTTGAACTGGATTTGCAAAAAACATGCCAATGTCTGTGCCATTGTGCTCTGCCTCTGACCAGTGATGTTCTTGTGGAAGTGATATACTGTCTGTCCATGGCATTTCACTGAGGTAGAGGAGGTGAAGTATCACCATCCAGGTTGGCCTTACCAGTCACTACGAGTGCTTGCTTTATGGAGGTGGAGGATGGGTCAAGAGAAGCAGCTATACACCTCCTCTGTCATTACCTGTGTCCACAGAGGATGAAGCAGTTGATGATGTGATTTACCTTGCAAAATTGGGATAGGCTGGGCATGTAACATATTCCTACAAAAATTTCAGGGCACTCCGTTAAAATGGAAATTCCTTTTTATCTCTTTGCCCAGTTACTTTACCAATCTAGAGTGAAGGCACAAGAAGAGAAAGGATGCAACATGTAGCACAGATGTTAGGATATCATTTACTTGCCTAAACTTTAAGCTTTTGTTGTCACTCACCTGCTTCTGAGTAAGCAGCACATCAGGATAAAGGCAAGTATGAAATGGACAATGAAGGGCTTGTTCTGGTGTACAACAGGTGATCTCCTAGGCAAGAAAGAATACTTTGTGGTCTGTATGCTTCCTTCATGTGGTCATGGGGTTTTTTTCTCAGAATTGCATGCTAAGCTCAAAAATGAATGTCATCCTGGTATCTCTCTATTCAGTGAGAACATAAATGAAATGTACTTTGATGGGAAGTCTTCAGTACCTTTAATTTAATTTAATTTCTTTTGTAGTGTCCTTCACTGCTCTCAGCTGGAATATTTTTTCAAAGAGGAAAAATATGACCTTGCTAATTGCTACAATTAGAGCTACTGCTGCTAAAGCAATTATCCATATAAACGAAATAAACAAACAAAAAAATTTGCAACAACTCCAAAGCAGATTAATGGCTCAGTTTTAGAAAGGTAAGAAATAAAATACACAGAAAGGATGGCAGTCTATCTTGAAGCAGCACCTTTGTATGTTCCATGAAGATTCTGGCAGTGTTTGACATTATTCACTATCGCTATACACATATGGCTGATGCTGAAATGAAAAACCAAACTCGAATTCACTTTATGGAGAAAAATGGATTCCTGCTTAATTTGATATAGCTTTTGTCACAGTTTATTTCAATCCTTTTTTTTATAATGTGAGAATAAATAAACTGCTAAAATTATTTAAGATTTCAAATTTATTTTGTTTGGTTGGCATAAGGGATGCTGACAGTTAATATTATCAAATGTGGATAAAACTGAGTATTTTTTAAGCTGAGTGTGATGATGCCTTGTGAAGGCTGACTTGAAACAGAGACTAGGCAGAGCTAGAGAATAAAGCAGAAATTTATTGAAAGGCCTCTAGGACACACCTTGAGCAGGACAAGAGCCTGACCAGGGCTACACCCAAGGTGGACTAAGAATGGTCACAAAATGGACCACCAGTCATGAGGTCTTACACATTTATAAATTTTGGTCCATCTTCATATTGGGGTTTAATTGTCCAGTTACAGCATCAGGCTGTGAAGTCCCATCCTTCTTGTTTTTCCCTTCAGTCTGCCGTTGTTTATGCTTTTGGGCCTGACTTGATGTCCTTGGTCTCCAGCAAGGAAAGGATTTGTTTTGTCTACCTACTCTGTGAAGAGAACTCACTAGCATTTAATATGAGGCTTAGAACTACACCCAAGGCAGCACAGAATTAAAAAAACCATAAAAGCTAAAACTTAAAGCATCAGTGACATTTACTTTATTCCAGTCCTTGATCACCAATTTAGGTTTCCATTAAGGAAACTTCCCTGTCTGACCACCCAGGAGTCACTTTCATACTTGCACCACCTGAGCTGGCACTGGAAGCCCCTTTGCACACACTCCACACTCCCATAGTCAGATCAGGTTTCCTTACTGGCTCAACCCCACAGCAGAGTCTCTGATGTCCCAGTGCTTAAAAGAATTAAACTGGTGCACCAATTAAATAACAGAATAACAGCTCAAGCTGCCCTCTGAGGAGGCACTCCAAACAAAGGAAACCCTGAACTTTTATATCCTTATAGGCCGACTCTGGGAAAGTCTGGGGTTCATGGGCTCCTGCAGTGCCTCAGTGTCCAGTCCCTGTGCCCATTGCTGTGCCAAAGGTTGGCAGTTCCATGACCTCTTGCCTCAGGCCCCCACCCAGAGCTCAACCTGCAGCTCTCATTGCAACTGCACCCAGAGCCAGCTCCAATGAATATGTTCCTCAACACCAGTTACCACGATTATTTAAATGACATCATGAATGGCTTTGCACTGATATCAGACAGCTCCCTCAGGCCCCATGGACTTATGTATGTCCAGTGTTTTTTAACCTCCCTCCAACTTAGACTTCTTTTTGCTCCAGACTTTGCCTGTGGTCTGAGGCGTCTGGGATTACTCAAGGCTTTTTCTTACTGATAAAGATATGCTGGCCTATATAGTGTTCTTTATCACCAGTTCCCCTGCCCCATCAGCATCAGGCCCATGTTTTCCCTAGTCTTCCTTTTGCTGTTTATTTACTTATGAGTGACATTCTTCTTTCCCTTTGCATCCCATGGTCCTTTCATATTGACCTTGACTTTCCTATCCTCCTCTCTTCAGGACATGACAACAACTCTATGCTCCTCCTGTTGGTGCTTCCACCAATTGTACAATTTGTTATGTCCAAGTTCAATCACAAACTCTCTTTGCTCATCCATGTAGATGTCCTGCCACCTTTGCTTAATTTTCCTACTTGATGTGATGGACCATTTTTGAACTTGGAGAACAAGATCCCTAAATATCAACTTCTGAAAGGCTGGTGGCATCTCAAAAAACTGTGTCCATATGGAAAACCAAACCTGATGAGAATACTTACGGGCACTGTGGAACCAAAGTGGGGCTACAACATGTGTCAAAATTACCCCTTATTTTTCACATTCACAGGTCAGTCCTCACCACCAAGTGACAGAATGTTATTTTTCATATGTTGTCTTAGTGGCTTTTGATGTTCTAAAAAGCAATTTCCGTGGCTTGTTGACTTTTTTAGTATGAACATTTGGTAAATAATCCTGAAAGAGTGGTGACATCATCATCTCCTGAAGTAAGGAATAGCCATTTACAGTAGGTACATACTGAGAGTGTCTGGATTAAAAAAGAAAAAACCATTTCTCTCTGCTCACTCCAAACACTCACTCTCTTCCATCCCTGTCAGCTAACCCCACTTTTTTCTTTTTAATTACAGCAGATGTAGGCTTATTCAAAACTGTTGATGTTTCAAAGGTATGATGGCTATTTTTGCCAGAGTAATTTTCCTCAAATTTACTGACTGTATGGTTCAGAGTAAATGTATCAACTGAAATAAAGATTTTCTAGTATAAGGTTTTCCCTAAAATTATCTCCACTGCAGTCTATCTTTCCCCAAATCCATGTTCCCCACCATTTTCTACACTTTCCCTCTATACCCTCCCCAAATATCTGAAAGTAAGCATAAATATGTTATATTTATATATTATATTATGATATATGTAAATTCCACATCTGAAATACAAGTCTGGAACTGAGACAGACAAGATTTATTGCACGTTGCCCTTGAATGAGGCGGTGAAGATGGTAAAAAACTTATGAAAAATTCTTTAATATATTTACTTCAACAGGTCATAACAGCTGGTTTATGAGAAGTGACTCTTTCCAGTAGCTTTACAATAACTTTGGTCTGCCAGTAGATCTGGAACCATCTTCGTCAGGTCTGGGCATGGTCCTATGTGAAGAGGAGACTTGAATGTGTTGGCCCAGCTCAGGATCAGGTGGATTGGAAAAGTGCTCATGCAGGCCTAGCCCCTGCCTCACACCTAACATGATCTCTCCCTGTCTCCAGCCAAGCCTTCTGCCAGAGAAGGGCAGGGGAGAGAGGTTCTTCTCTATATCTTCTTTGTCCCCTTCTGGAGAAATGTGTTACTTAAGTGAGCTTAATGTCTTTCTTTGAAACAAGTGCATCAATTTACGTGTGCTATAGAAAGCAGATAAATTGAGACTGGCAGATTCATATGAAGATGAATTTCTTTCCCTAGGAATTAAGGGAAATATCTTGTCAGGTCAACTGAGCAGCTCCTGAAGAATAGAGGACTAGGGGGAGAAAGAGAGAGAGGAAAATCATTGATAATTCAAGATTTCGGTCTCTCTGGTGGCCCAGGTGCCTGAAGCTACATGGTTATCCTTCCAAGAAAAACACATCAGGACACATTTGTGCTGGACTCTATCTGATGGTCAGCCAAGGGTGCCCAGGGAGCATTTTGCATCCTGTGCAATGGCCTAAGGGCAATATAAGAAATCTAACATTGAGTAATTTTATTTCCAAATTCTGGAAAGGCTGCTAAATCAATCTCTTGGAAAGTATGAACCATGAGAATTGAAGCTGGCAATACAATTGATTCAGCAATTCTGCCTTACTTTGAAATGCTGTCCTCCTGTCATTCTTATGTGACTTTTCCCCCTACATTTCTCCATGCTTTTTCAGTAATTCTTAAAGCACATCCTTTCACCTTTTCCACTTAAAAAAGAAGCAAAAGATGGCAGGAGAAATCTGCATGTGCAAAAAACAGAAAGAGGCAAAAAGTTGTAAATTAGTAAGTAAGTAAGTCTAGGCAAAATATTTAGAAAGTTGGAAAGAAAGTGTTAGAATGAGCCACCTATTCCTCTCCTCGAAGCCTGTTTCCTGCATTTGGTGGGTTCATCTGTTCTGAAATGAAAACTGATTACTTATTTCCTGGTCTACAACTCCAATACTTGGACAGGTGGGCACCCTGAGTCTTAGAAGGTTCTGTGTTGTCTTTCCCATGTTTTTGCATGGGCAAATACAGTGTTGCAAGGTTGAGCTAACTTTCAGTGAGAGCCTCAGCAGTTAACCTGGCTTGCACCAGCTAGTTTAGGCACTCAGTAGCAGCTGAGTTAGAGAGAAGGTTAGACCAATCTAGGCTAAGCTGACCTCTTTAAAGGTGTTGCTGGACTGTAGGGCTAAGAATAATTGAGTAACACATTTGTGATAAGTAACATTATATGAGTGCCTTTTAAAAATTTTTCCTTTTGGTAAAAGTTTCAGGTTTGTTGCAATATACCATGTTTCTCAAAAAATGTGTACACATCTGCATTTAAATTCAAACAGGAAACAAAAGAAGTCATACTGATTTCCACGTGATATAAAAGAAGATAGGTCTTAATTGCTTTGAATTGCATATTAAAAAAAATAAATCAAAAGCTAATTGATTTTCAAATATCTATTTCTCCACTACTGGAGAAATAATCTGTCAGAAACAATGTGTTTTTAGTAATATTTCGTATCCCAATAAGCTGAGGATAATTGAAGTCCTTGTTTATAAAGGGTCTTTTTAATCTGTTAGATGTGTGCCTTTTACTTTCTGCATGCTTTTTATGTGTTGATTGATTCACTTTGGTATCAGTTCAATCTATCTATTTTATAAATGGCAAGAGCTTCCTTTCTTTGTGAAGAGTGTTAAGGTTGTTTGGAGCAATTAGCCCAATATTAATGAGGTAAAGTCTTCTTTTCTCCTTGAAATGCAAAGAACTACTGCAGTGCTGAGCAGCATTAGCAAGAAGGAGCTTGGTGAAGATTTTGCATTCATAACTGGTCATAGAAAGTCTTGAGCTTTGCAGCAGTGAAGTTATGCCTCTTGGGGCATCCAGCAGGGTCGTATGGAATAACTTACGTATTTTAGCATTCCTACTAAAACCTGGTGAGAAAGAGAAGGCTCTGTACTTGTTCACAACCAAGGATGTGCAGAGGTGAGGGTATGTGCTGTTGTCCCTTATTTCCACGTTCAAAGTTTCAGTGTCCTGACTTGTCTTCATAATCCGAGTGATAAAATCCAGGATATACTCCCCCTCGGGTTGTGTTGCTGTTGACAGACTCATGTGATTTTATGGACATATCACTAAAATACTTTTTCTTGAGTTTAACAAGTGCTCCTTCTGGAAGGAACTGAAGCATCCACCTCCCTGCTACACAGCTTAGGAGTAAACAAACCAGCTTTTCAGTCCCTGTGTTTTGAGTTTTCTCTAGCTTTCCTACAGAACAACCTGAAATCTAGGAGAATGCAGGTACAAAGAAAAGGAGTGGGATGGCAGTCATTGGTCTGATTATTTATTAATTTGTTGGGCAGGGTTGTGGTTTGGGGGTTTTTTTGGTTTTTTTTTTTGTTTTGTTTTTTCATTTTTATTTTTATTTACACTACCCTGTTACAGCTGTGTTGACTTTCAGAGACATGCTCATCATGAAATGAAATGCTCTTGGAGCTTTTCCCTTCACCATCTCTTACAGCTGAGGAACTAGCTGAGCTGCTGGGGAGGAGTCCACACCACCTCATTGAACACAGGTCTGTTAGTGTCCACTGCAGTTCAGAACAGCTCCCTGCAAATCTGAATTCTAAAGGAAGTTTTCCTTCCTGCAGTAAATATGCCATAGTAGACTCATAGTACATTACCATCCTTGTCTGCCCCATTTTTTAAAAAAACTGAGCACTGCCAGGACAGCACAGGTGATGGTGGGAGTTTCTCTGGAGCTGGTCATTTTGAGGTCTGAGTTCACTTCTGAATAGTTGGTATTGGCTGAGAAAGAGTGGATGGAGAGGAGCACTGTGGCATAGCCATTCCTGTGATGGCAGGCTGGCTGTAGTTGCACTTGATCACCCACAGTTGTGAAGATTCTAATGGTGAAACACAGTACCTCTTTCCCCTGGGCTCTTTCTCCATCAAGAACCAGTTAATGTGCCAAGATTTACCTCATCATTTAGGGGATAACTGGGCAGTGCAAGGGAGCACTGGTTATACTGGTAACAGATGTGTTAACAGAAGAGGAGCACTTTTGATTGTGCCATTGTAAGTACGATCCTGGTGGCAGATTTCAGCAGATTATTGACATCAAATAATGTCAATGTCAAATAATGTTTATTTGGGAAAGATGGCCTTAAATGGTACATATTTGTTTTCATTGTTAACGTCTACCAAGGCAGTAAAAAATATTAAAAAGCTAGTGCCTCAAATGTATGAGAAGGCATACAGAAACTCAGTTCAGGTCATAATGATCAGTTTCTTATCCTCTGAGATCCCTGTAGAATAAAGCAAACAAATAGTACTGAGACTTGAAAATCCCCAAACAACCATTTTGTGTCTATACTTCATTTAATACTAGTTGTAATCCGGGTTTTTTTATGTTTACAAAGATCCTTTTTACAGGAAAGTAAAGGGAAGAGAGAAACTCTGCTAAAGGAGATTTTACTAAATCAACCCTGAGCATATTCAAATGCAGGGAAAAGCAAAAGAGTGATAAATACAGACTGCCAATTACATGTACCTTTAATTTATGATATTTAATTTCACTGAGTGGTTGAGCTGCCTTAGTGACTCAGCTGTAGCTGTGAAAATCGCCTTAAGGTTTGCATACTAACATATTTGATTTCAGCATGACTCTGCTTGGATTATCACCTTCCAGTATTCTGAAATATATAATTAGAACCTGAATGAGTTTTGGTTTTACAACCTCATATATGGCAGAAGGCTTAAAACACAAGTCTGAACCCTGCATAAAATGACGTCTTAAATCATCTTGGCTTGTTCTGTTGTTTTGGGTGTGTTGGTTTTTTGTTTGTTTGGTTGGTTGTTTTTGGGGTTTTGTTTTGTTTTGGTTTTTTTGGTTTATTTCAGTTAGTTTTTAGTCCACTTCTCATTGTCAACCTTTGTTTTTGGGGCTGTGACAATGAGTTAAACCAAATGTGCTGAAAATTTCGGCTCCAAAAGTAAACATAGGATTTCATTGGAAATTTGGTGCAGCTCCCGTTGTTTTCTCTGCTTGTCAAATTTGCTGGAAATAGCAGTTGTGAGATATAATTGATGAAGTGATATAATTATTCCTTCAAATTGCTCTCAGCCAGATTTTGCAGTCCTTCATCAAACAAGAGAGGCTGGCTGAAAAAATATTAATGCAAAGAGCCAAGGAATACGTGGTCTGCTTTTAATCAAAATCACTTCCAAATGTTAAAAAAGGTATTTCAATTTTTTTCTTTACTAGTAGGATCTTTTCAGAAATTCCACTGAGTCCCCTAAATGAGTTGGATAATCAATTGTTTGACCCTGTTTTTCTTTGTAAGCAATCATTTCCTTCCCTTGATGTCACAGTGGTATTTTTCTGTAAACAAACTCTTAAAAAACAAATTTAACCTTTTAGATTGTGGTTGTTAATTTTGCATGACAGACAGTTACACAGGTTTCCCATGTGTGTGTCAGGCCAAGCAAGGAAGCTGGAGCATTAAAAATCATAAATCCCATTTTGACATTTCTTCAGAATATTCTTGTACGTTCACTAGGCACTATATAAGGGAGGAATCCTTCTCTATCTGAAACTCTTGGATGAATACATCTAGCTCAAGAGAGGAAGAAAATACTCACCTTTCTCTTTCCATTTAATATTCAAACCATTTTAAATTCTTGGCCTAAGCCTGCTCAGAGAATAATATCTACAAATTTCCCTCCTCTCTGGTTCCCCTACGTTAAATCTGAGGCTAGAGCAGTTGGCTCCAAGTTACTAGTCTGATTGTTCCTTCCCTTAGTATTATTCCATTGTTTTGCGTTGAGCCTTTGGAGGTTTTTCTTTCCCTGCAATGCTTTGGAAGCCAAATACCTGACCTCACAGTAATTAATTTGTTTTACCTACCTCATCACTCTACTTGTCCAAAACAAATTTCCTGAAAACTGCAGTGGAAGCTACTGATTTACATTACATTCCTAGTAATATTTTAATTCTTCCTAGGTTGTACATTCCTGAGGTTTTTAAAATTAAGTGGAGAGGGATAAAAAAAAAAACTGTGAGGAAATTATTTTGCTATGGCTTGTTTTGAAGTTAATTTGTGGAGTTTTTTTTCAATAATCCTCCTGTTAGTGGATGGCTTTTTGATTTCATGGCTCTACTGGAAGAATTTATAAAAGCTAGAGACTCTTAGGCCTTGGTAAACTTACATCTTTCCACTTGCAATAAAACAATGGATTTTCAGATGCTTTTTGTTAGATTTGTTTTGCTCCATGAAGCTGAACACATTCTGCTTTCCCAAACAATGAGCATTGGACCTTAAAACGGCTTGAATCACAGAAGAAAACTTTTGTCAATGGTGAAGCAGATAATTTAAACAATTATTATGCTGAAAATACTACGCCCTTGATAAGCTGTCTCTATGAAATAAGTAGCTTCCATTTTCATTGTATTTTCCAGACTCCGAGTTATGGGTTTGTCTGAACATGGCATTTCTGTTTGGAATATACAAGGAAGGAAATATTCACTGTTATATACTCAGAAAGAAACTATGTTTGCTCATACCATTGAAGAGCATTCAAGTTTTAAGCAGAGATCAAGTTAGGAAATGTTGGTCCCAAAGACAAGTATTCATGAAAGCATACAGACATGAGAAAATAAATGAAAAGGCACAGCTAGAATGAAATTATAACTTAAGCCTTGGTTGTTGTGATCTGCTTTAGTGCAATATAATGATCTGCCCAAAAGAACAATAAATGCATATTTTACATTTATTTTTAGAAGGACTCTTCACTAGGCTATTGGCCTTCTGTCAATACATTTTATTGTGTAACAAAAACCAATAACTGCTACTGTCACAGAATCACGCACAGTGTAAAAGATTAACAGGACCAATGTAATTACGGTTTTAATTGTGATGTGAGGGTGGTGTTTACACCTCTAATAAGCAGAAACTGGAACAGCAGTTCTGACTGACTCCCAGGACCGACGACATGCATTGTGATTTACTTAAAATGCAGAAAACTGTCTATAATGAGCTGCTTCTTTTCTTTTCAGATCATGTTTAATTTTGCATAAAGTCATGTTCTGTGGTTCAGCCTTTGTTGTAAGACTATAATGCATCCCGACATATGTGTTTCCTTCTTTTGTCAAGGGGCTTTGTACAATGTGCATAATGTTCATTTTCTTTGACTTTATTAAAATTTCGTGCATCATGTGCTGTACTTGAGGAATAGCTCTTGACATTGTTCTTATTCAAAATACTCAAATAAAGTGAAAATGATTATTTAAAAGTACTGCTTGAAAACAGCCATCATAGAACAGTGTGGCTGAAGCTGGAAGGAATCTTTGGAGATCATTTAGTCCAACTCCCTGCTTAAAGTAAGATCAGTGCAAGTGGCTTTAATTTTAGTTTTTCTGGCACTATCCCTACACTTCTGGACAGTGCAGATACATCTAGATACATCTTCTGGGTCACCTGTCCCTGCTTCTAGCTCCAGTATGCCTCTTTGTTTGGCTTGATTCTAGTCAGGAATTCATTCCTCCTGTTACTTTTGCTTGATTTCTTGAGCTTGGATAATGTCCTTGAAAGTCAACTAGTTCTTCTGAACCCTCTGTTTTCTATGACCAGCTCCCATGGGATTCTTCCAAACCAGTCCCTGAACAGGTCCAAGATTGTTCTCCTGTAATGAGGACTTCTGATCCTGATACTTACAATGTTTCCTCCTCTCAGGTTCTGGAACTCCAGGCTCCCTTGGCTGCTTCAGTCCATACCGCCCTTATGTCCACACAATGCTCCCTAATCACTGGAAAAGCAGTGAAACAAATTAAAAATGGTGGGGTTTTTTATTTTGTCTAAGATGAGACTCTTGGATTTTACTTACTTGCGTTATTCCAAAGGATGTTTTGGAAGTCTTTTAAGTTTTTTCATGTGAATTAGTTTATCTTTCTCGTGTCTGTATAGAAGATATTCAATAAAACCTAAGTGAGGGAACTGTGCCTGCTTGACAGCCTTCAGGGGAAACTAAATCTCATAAATACATGTATTTATTATAGCTATGTTTTTTCCCCTTAAAACACACAGACACACAGACATGTTACAGAATCACAGAATGAGGTTGGAAGGAACCTCTGGAGATCATCTACTTAAGCATGGGGACTGAGAGCCAAATAGAAGTGTTTATATAGTTTTTAGCTTCTCACAAAGCTGCTTATATCAATAATGTACCTTAAATTGGAGAAAAAAGTGGCTGGGTATGAAAATAATTGAACATATTATGACTAAAATTCTTATTGTACAGAAAATCTGCTAACAACATTAGGGAGAAAAATTATTAGGACATTAATAGAAACAGGAACAGTATATTTGTATGAATTGATTTACCCAAAATACCACCAGACTGCTGATTTATTTAACTTGTGTCTGATTTTTCCTGAGTTAAGTCCTTCCTTGTTGCAGAAATGGAAAGTATACCATGACTCACTGAAGGATAAAAAAGACATGAAAAAGCATAGGCAGTAAAAAAAATGAAACAAAGAGTGATTTTTTTCCAGTGACTTCTGTAGAGGTTCCCTAGATTTATGAATATCCTTCATATATCCATTCTTTTTATCCAGAAGATTGAAAGCTAAAGCAAACATCACACAAATGTAAAACATATTTGTTAACAAATTATTATGAAAATTATGTACCTAACTGGAATTTACTATGAATAAAACTTCGAAAAAAATTTAAAATGTAAGAATAAGTTGTATTCTTATACATATATAAGAAAACACACAAGATATGCCTTTGAAATGAAAATGTGAGCTAAGAAACAAAACCGCCATAATTTCAGCATAAGTAGGAATAGACCAGACCTAGATTTCCAAATGCCTCAGAGATATCATTTTCAGGTCTTTCATTCCCTTACAATATTATATGGTTTTTTTGATCAAATTCAGTGCCTGATAGGGTCTAGGTTCTCGCCTGTGTAGAGAAACTTGAGATTATGGAAACAAAACTAGATACCTTCTGCACTAATTCTTTGGAGATGGTAAAAAATTATCCAGATAGCTGCATGTAAGGCTCCCGGGAAGAGCTAAAGAAAATTTGGTTTATACTGCATGACTGCAAATGAGAGGGAAAATCTCATTCAGTATCCATAAATGCAAAGAAATGCACTCAAGTAAAGCTAACCTTATATTCACTTCATAAGGTACTCTAATTACTTGTTACTGTTAAGAAAAAAGCCATGGGTTTATTATAAACCATTCTCTTAGGACCAGTTGCAGAGTTGGTTTAAAAGATGAAGAGAGCTCAGAGCTTTCTTGGGAAAGAAGAGAAAAATCAAATGAAGACTAACGTGGTGTGCATACACTTATGGGTCCTGTATGTCTAGGACAAAATCTTTAGTCATATCAGGCTGTGGAGGGAAAGAGTACAAGAGCATTTGAGAAAGCACTAAGGCAAAATAATGGAAGGCAGTTATGATAAACACCGAGTGTCTGGATGTGTCTGTAATTTTCCAAATGTTAGAAATGTTAATATCCATAAACCCATATTCTTTTAGGCTTTTTCCCTAAAGTCATGATTGTCAGCACTGCAGGGCCAAAAAACATTTCATGTTTTTCTATTCACAATATCTCCAGAGCTATTTTACGTCACATACTGAAATGAGAAATTCAGTATTATCTACTCAATCAAGAGAAGGAAAGGTGCCATATCATCAAATCATATTTTTCCCCTCATAAACAATAAAGGCTTGCAGGGAGAGTCCTACTTGCCCTCTTCATTTTGTCAAAAATGAGGTGAGAGACTAGAATTATTCCTGTGAGTACCTCATCTTTTCTGCAGAATAAAAAGCAAAGGCAAAAATTTAGAAAACATAATAAAAAGATAAGCCAGTATACAAATTATATATATAATGAAGAGCATGTAAGGAGAATGCCTTTTATCACTTTAATAGGGTCTTACGGTGCCAAAAATATGGTATTTCAAAGATTTTTATTTGGGAAGGTCATTTTCTTCTGTGGCTTCCAAGCTGTTAGTTTACAAATTCTTTTCCTAAAACGTCACATTTATTTCTGAAGTGGCTTTGATGTGAAACATTGTCTGGTTGGCTTTTTTCTGTATTATGGTAGAGTACTTAATTTAAGGTAATTGCATCTTTTGATGTGCTGTGATTTTGCATAATTTTATTAGTCACAGAGTAAACCCATGGAATTAAATAAGAAAAAGAACCTTTGTAAGCATGTTTGACTGCTAATGATGTCTATAGAAGTTATTGGTGTTTTGAATATAATACCATACCTGCAGCGTTCTGGAATACAGATTTGTATTAAAATTGCATGGATTGAGTGCCATACAGCAAATGAAGATGTGATCCGCTGCAGTGCAGAATTTTAAAACTGTGATTAAAGGAACAATTTTTCTTACCTAACCACCTGAGGGAAAAAAAAAAAAAANCTTAATACAACACTTTAGTGTTTGTTCTGCAAAGGAAATGGTGAAATGTTTCTTCAAATGCAGCAGTTACTGAGGGAATGATTCTTTAGAATTCTTTAAAGTGCAGGACTGACTGTATTATATCCAGAAGGATATAACTTCTTAGTAAGTTCAAGCAAGAGTATGGTGAAAATAAATAAATGAATTGCTGTTCACTATGGTGGCTGTGGTGTACAGTCTGACATTTTGATATTTCATTCCTATTTTGCAACAAACAGTCCTAGAAAACGAAAAATAAATTTATAATAAATATAATAAATATCCCATACATAAGGAACAGATAAAACCTCCAAATATTGCGACCTTTACACTCTGAAATAATTTTTAAAAGTGTTTTGTCAAAAAATACTCAATTTCTGTTTCACTGTTACTCTTTTTACTCCAAAGTCATGCACTGCATATGGATACCACGTAGAGTAAAATTGTGTCTCAAGGCAATTTTCATTCTTCTTTGCAAAGGAACGTCACACTAAGTTACCATATTTATTACTCTTTTACACACTGCAATTATTTGGGCACCTGTACCATGGGATTCCACATGAGTACACCTTAAGTGTTTTAAAGGCACTGCCTAGTGAAAATAAAAGATGTGCTGAGGGTACATTCAGTAAACATTTTTTGAGTCTCTAACTCTCTTGAAATCCAGTTTATATCCTATGTTCTGTCCTGTGATGAGCTGCCTCCCCTCTATAACAACTTGGTGCCCATTTGGCAAAAATGCTCTGAAGCAAACAGTTTTCCCCCTGCTGCCTCTGTGGTTTTGCAACCAATATAGCCTAACTAATATAGCCAGGCAGAGACTGTACTCACTCTCAGGAATCTCAACATCTAGTGTAAGCAGCACAATTTCACACTGTTAAAAAAGAGATTACTTTCTGCACATGAAATCAGGTCATTTTCCACACCTGCAGTTAGACTTGGCTGTATTAACAGTCTGGTAACAGAGATACTGGAATCTATCAAGCTGGAAACATGGTAAAATTGCCTGAAGTGTTGTGGTTAAATATGAATAAATAAAATTTAACTGTGAAGAGGTTTTAGGTAGATGCCATGTCTACAGTGGGAAAGTCTTTCATTTTAAAAATGGAAAAAATCTTCAGATCTAATCTTAACACTGATTAAGACCAAAAAATAATTATACAGATTAGTTAGTTACAGTTTCGTAAGTATTTAGGTGCTCAAGTGCAATAGCAGTTCCTCTCTGTAATTTCACCAAATGTATGTAAAATATATACAAATGCAGTGTATAGCCCTTGCCTGGCTTCAACCTCTGAAGTATGCAAATTCTTACAGCTATTTTTTGAGCCACCCAGATTAATGCTAGCCTGGGCCAATTCATAGTGAGTTTCATGGCATTTGATAGGTTTTCTTCCTTCAGCTGCCATTCATGGATTTATGAAGACAAGAGTCTTGTCAATTAATTAATAAGAGCTTGGGTTTGTTGCCAACAAAAAGAACCACAAATATATATGAAATGCTGAGTTTGACAATCATGCCTTCTAATGCTGGGTCAGATATTTTTCTGTATCAAACATCAGTTTTCAGTGAAATTTTCCCACTCCTGGTGAAATGAGAAAAGTGAACATATGTGAAGGGGTTTTTTTCTTTTCCTGTCTTCCTTAGTGCAGGATATTGCACCATTTTTCCTTCTGCCTCTTCCTAATGTGTGTTCAATGTTCCGTAAGAAACATATTATTAGAGCAAGATCTTACTCTAATATTCAGCTCACATTTGGTAAACATAGATGCAGAAACAGATGCAGTCTTCCTTATCTAACAAATAACCTTGATAACTTTTTCCTTTCCTTCTTATTCTCATTTTTGGCTCATAAATCTTTGTGTATTATATCTTCCACACTATAATATAGGAAAGCAGATTCTTTTCTGGCTCAGTGACCTGGTCAAAACACAAGACCAAGTATCTTGTTCTATTTAAGAAGAACTTTAACTCAGTTTGGGATCTATATGAAATAAAAGAATAGCTGTTGTGTATTATAGAACTGATGTCTTCACCAGTTAGGCATCTAATATAGAATAATACAAAATTGATTTTCTCTTTACTACTGTATTAAATTTCTTCTTATTTGTATATGCATATGGTAAAAGAGACTCAAATAGGTAATTGCTGGGGACATTTTGTTTTCCTATTCCTACAAGAAGCAGCTAGGGTAAACTGCTGTGTATGTTGAGGATGGCAGTGTACTGTTTGAAGGCACGTTGTGAATAATTTCCTCATAATTTCCCCAAGCTCCATCTAATATCTAAAAGCAAAGCTTTGAGGCATGTGCATGTTAACACATTGCAGCTTGGCAGCTACAGGAACTGCTCTGGAAAATCCCTGTATTATCAGAATCCAGGTCAGGTTATATAATCTCAAAAGGAATAGCACATTGGCCTAAATCTAATGGATTAGTAGCAACATAATATCCTGAATCTTAAGATACCTTGGATTTTAAAGAGAATTAGAGTATTACCAATCCTTTTTTGTACTTTTCCAATTTCAATCCTGTGTATTTTTCCGGTGCAAACAGTTCTTTCTCCAATGAAATAGCAAGAAAACAGAAGGACAGAACACCATCAGAAGGCCACATTTGGAATAAGGAAACTCTTAAATGGAGTAAGTAATGACATCCTTGTTTGTACACCTGTACATCTGTTACTCTTTGAAAAACAGAGTATTAGGTGTGAGAATTATACCAAATCTTCACATTGCTATCTTCAGAGAGCTAGAAGATATAATATTGTGGTGTTTTCTGCACAGCAGGGGCAAAATCTGACCATTCTGTTGCAGTGATTAAAAGAGAACAGCAAGGAACAAGCTTCATTTTCTCCTTCATCACACAAAATGCAAAACCCCAAAACATGGTATGTGGTTTTTTTGCACTTGGGGCTGCCTGTGAGAAGGTGGACAAAGCATCCTGCATCATCAAGGTTTTGTGACCAGTAATATCACTTCCTCTAGGAAAAGTCTATTTGGTTGTTATCTCTGACTAACGGTAGCTCCTTAGGATTTAACTCTGAATCTCATAATTTAAAGTTGAAGCAAATACTTAAGCAGATATTTGAAGATTAATCTTGCTGCAGTGCTTACCTGAATGTGTGTCTACACACTTGATGCTCTGCTATGAGCTGTGTTTCTGAGAGCTACTTCCCACTTAAATTGGTTGAAGGGAGCACTTGCTGGGAAAGTTGTCCATTGTTTCAGATAAGATGCATTCCAGCACGGGATGCAGTGGAGCTCCATTTCAATAGAGAGATGCCAAAAGAGAATGAAGACACCAGGATTGCAGAAAAAACAAACAGTTTCTATTTTATGTGTTCTGAGTTTAAAGGGCATGAGACAGACACCTGGCACAAAGGGCTTTTGCTGCCCTGTTTCATTTTGGCCTTGTTTGTTCCTGTGATTGTGAAGCAGCAAAAATCTCTCATCCAAGAGGACTGCTTTTGGCGTAAGTGGCATGCTCTACTCTGCAAGGAGTTTAAGCACAAGTAATCCAGACTTGTATGTATTGCTACTGGCTTGTGATAGGAAAAAGCAGAGAGCATATTCCTCAAGTTAATACACTGAAATAACACTGCAATGGTATCTTGATAAACATGAGAAAAGTAAATCCATGGATTTATTGTAACATTAGGCTGTAGTTCTCAGGTTAGAGAAATAAGCCTGCAATAATGGTTTTGAGAAACCTTCACTCTGATATTTCCTGTCTTTCACACAGCACCTATCTTTGGCCTAACAAAATTAATTATGAAAATGTCAATTTCTGAAGGAAGTCATAATAGAAAGGACCAAGCTCTGAAGTCGAAAATTAGGTTTATCCAAATTTTGCAAACTTACCCTATATATTTGTACAGAAGAGTGGATCACACCTCTTGAAACGGAAAAAAAAAAATAGGAAAAAAGAAAGAAGACAAGAAAAGAAGAAACAAAAGCCATTTTAAATGAAAACAACACATAAATTTAGATCAAGCTGGTGACTTTATGGAGTTAACAATTCTTTTATACTCTCAATAAGAAATAAAATTCAGCATCAAGTATTATTTATTTTACATAATGGGTGTTGTTGTACATATCTGCATACGGAGGTGAGTGGGAAATATTTACAATAAGGCATAATTGCACCAAATAACACTGTTTAATTGACAGACATCATCATATTTTTAATTAATTTTGCTTTGGAGTCTGTTGTTTGGGCCCTTCCCTTCCCTCTTCCTTGTCTTTTTCTTTTGTCTTCTGCTACCTTCAACAGTAATCATATTTAAACCAAGAGGAATTTGGAGATTAGAATATGTTAATTGTGCTACCATGTGATTTATATATATATATATATATATATATATATATATATATATAGCGCGGGGGTGTTATTTAATTTCTTTACCACCAACTCTAAGTATTTATTAGATACAAAAATAAGAGAACAGATAGCTTAGTGATTATAGTCCTAGATATAAAAGTTATTTTAATGAACTATACTCAAAGGTGATAAGTAGGGCAAGGCTTAGTTTTAATTTTAAAGTGATTAATTTTATGCAAAACATAATTTTTTTGCCACTTGATCTGTTTTATCTGGGGTGCCTAGGTAACAGATTTAAATTTGTCCTTTGGCCATTTACATGGAAAACGAATACAGTCTGATAAAAAGTAAATATCAGTAAGAAAAAAAATTCTGATTTGGGCCAACTATACAAAATATAATGAAAATAAGATAAATTGATCTAATATTTCCTTATGGAAGTGGAATAGAGAGGGATGTTTTCCTTAAAACCAAGTAGAACACAATCCACTGTAGATCATAAACCTGACACATTTACACTGACAGCAAAATTTCTGTCAGCATTCAGAAGTAGTAGAATGAAATGAGGAATTTGTCTTCATCCTCTTCAGTTTGTTTTCTCAAGGTGACATTTAGATGTTCATTGTACATATGCATGTCAATGTTTATATGCAGAAAATGTATGAAGATTAGTCTCTAGGATTATCTCTATGTTATAGTTTTCTTGGCACAATTTGCAGTAAAAAATGCATTGTTATGGCTACTCATTTTTTATATATTTCTGATTTGAGGCAGAATTAGTTTTACATTTAAGAAACAGTTCTTATAATTTTTAACCATATTCTTTAGTTCTTTTGGTTTTTCAAATATAAGATATGCTGACCAATGATTCTCTGTGTATAAAAACATTGTCTGTGCATGCGAAATAGGGACATATTAGTTCTTATTTACTGCAATTTGTTAAAGAAGATCCTGGGCCCTAAATTCTGAGGCAGAGTCAGTTTTATTTCAGCTCGACGTGGGTGCCTCCTGAGGGGCACCCTGAACAAGGAAAATCTGTGGGCCATTGTACCCCTGGAGTCTCTGCACCTGATTCTCACACGCTCTATGCACACCCTGCATGCAGCTCTTGGCCCAACTGGCCAGATTAATGGTCAGGTGTCCTCTAACACCTCACTGGATTCCTTCTCCATGTTCACATGTACAGGCCATTAATTGTTCTTATCATTCAGCTTGGGACAGGCTTTGGGCCCTCCAGGGTCTCAAGCCTTATTTGAAAGATAAACCTTTGTTTTCTCCCCTGCTGAGCCATTCATTTTAACACAGTTCATTTGAAGTTCATCTGTCCCAAGCTTTGAGCCAGGGCTAAGTTTTCAATCCAACTTAAACCTACACAATTAAGTTCTAATATTCTGTAAGTAAAGTTGCTTTAATCCCAAACAATCTCATTTTACATGTTACAGTGTAAAAGGCATTTTGTTTTAATTAGAATTTGTATTACTGTTAGGTGTTTTATTACATGGTTGTATAAAAGCAGAGTGTTGAAAATTAAGATCTTACTGAAGCTCAGGAGCCATGACAAGGAATTTTGTTTGGTTTTGTCTTACCTCCATTCCTTGTTAGAAATCTGTGTGAGGAACTGGTTAAATTAAAGTATGTTTTACTTTTTTTCTTTCTTTTAAGGTCAAGTATTCTCTTTATTGATTTGGATGACGGTGTATTCTCAGAAAAACTCTTGGTGACCTGTCAGAGGCATAGCTGAAGTGCCAAGGGGCAGCAGGAGGTAGTTTTCAATGCATGCAAAGCCAATCATGATAGCCCAGCATGCATTTTTTGTGATTTGAAATGTATGGAGGCTCTTGGGCGGTGGAACCTGGCCTCTGGGAGTGCTTGCAGGGTGGGAAATGCTGTGTTGCTGCATGGACACTGTATACCCAAACATGGTACAAACACAGGGTTTAGTGACTGACTGCAAAATAATGGCAATTGCTTTACAAATAGGACCATTAACTTGGACCCAAATCAGGAATTTTTCTTACTAAAATGTAATCCTGAGTCAGTGTTTTATTGTGGAGAAGGATGGACAAACTGCAATTCTGAGCTTTTATTAGTAATTCTTTTCTCATACTCCACTCTCATGGGTTTACTATATAAGTAAGCCCCTCTGCAGATTGGCTTAGGCTAATAACATTGGAAGGTTTGGATTAAGTTTGGAATATGAAGAGACATAAAGCATTAGCAGTTTTGTGATTGAAGTTCTTTAGTTCATGTTTGGGTTTATTTGAATGAATTACTATGATTTTATAATTTAAAATGTCAAATCTGGTATAACTGGAAAAAATATAAACCCATTTTAGGCAATTCATTTTTTTTTCACAGAGGAACTATCAATATGTCTTTGTATAAATGCATAATCCCCATTTCACATTGCTTTAGTTTATGTTGTTCCATGATTCTTGATACTAGATCAAAATACTGTAGATAACAAGGCAATTTTTTTTTTCCAGGCTAAAGCCATGCTCCTAAGGAAATGCAATTATGAATGGAAATTTTTTTAGGGACACATCTTACATTGGGAAAATAATTTGTGTTTCTCTGGGTGATGTGTTTGTGAGTGATTTAGAAAGTTTTCCTGCTACTCTCTTCTGTGTTTCTGCTAGAGTTGGCAATTTCTGGCTTAGCTTGTTCAGGTGATGTCACCTAAAACAGCAGTGGCTCTGGGTGCCTTTCTCCATCAGAAAAGCACTGCTGAAAATGTGGGTTATGGGTTTCTATTACATAAATGAGATGATGTCTTAGAAAGTTTGTTACTCCAGAGAGCTTTGGGTCTATTTAACTGACTCCTTCCATTAAAATTCCACTCATTTTTCTGCTTGACAAAGCAGGAGGCAGAGCCCTCTTTTCAGGGCCCTCTTTCCACATGCTCTGTGAGTTCACCTTCATTCTCCTGTGAGCATTAGTCAGCAAGTTACTTCTACCTTAAAGATCCTTCCTGCTGTGGAAGTATTTTGAGTACTTTCAGGCCAGTTCCAACACTTCATAAAATCACAAGAGAGATACACCATACTTGGATTTCATTAAATAGACAGTCTCTAGTTTGACTTTTGTTCTTTGTGCAGTTTGTGTGTGACACCATGATCATAAAATGCCATATCTCTCACTGCAATTAGTTTTCTAAAACTTCCTATTCCTCTTTTCCTACATGTCATTGTCAGGAATTCATGAAGTTATATTTTATAATGTGAGCCTTCAAGTTTTTAACCAAAATGAAAATGAACTATTAGCAAAACTTAAGGCAGAATTTTTTGCTTTAACATGAAAAAGCAAAAGAACATAACGTGTAGTGCATTTTCCCAAAGCACTTTTTACAAGGATGCTCCCTCTGCATTTCCAACTTTATTTTTAAAGATGAAGTGAGTCTGTTACTGACTTCAAATTTATTTCATGGAATTGATTGAATTAATGATTAGATAATTTAACTTAATCAGATTTTTGAAGTACCAATATATCTTAGACTGAAGAACTAAGCAATGTGTGTCAGTGTAGAAAAGTATTCACCAACAGTTACCGGTTTTCGGGGGGCCAAGGCAGCAGGGGGTCATCACAGCAGTGTTTAATGCAATTTAAGGCTAGTTCAGGTAATGAATTATTTACTGTATCTTCAATATCCTAAAAGTACTGGAAACAAATAAACTGCACATCCTGGAAGATACAGCTGTGTAAGAAATACCAAATATCCAAAATAGAAGATAATGTATTTGGTTCTTTTAACTAGTTCATTTTCAATCCTTGCTCTCAGGTCTAACTGTCAAAGCTGAAAAAGCATTCTGTTTATTGGTGCTACCAAAATCATTGCATTGACAAGGTGAGGTTCTTTGTCACACAAACACCAGGGACAGTTACATTTCAATTGCAATCAACCTAGTCACTGAAAATTCATTTTTCAGCTGTTTTTAAGCTCACTGCTGGAATGTCAGCATGAGAGATTTAAAAGCACTTGTAATCTTGCAATGATGCATGCAGTCTCTCCTGATCTGGTCATACTATACTAAGCAGAGATTGGGGTGCTTCAAGGGTATTAACAGATTAATGTTTAAAACTGATGTATCACATAACAAATCTGTAATAACAATTGTATTGGAATTCACTGTAGGGAACCATAGTTGCAGGTGAGATGATAATTCACCTATTATAAACACATCAACTTAGTAGTGTTAATTTATTTTTGTGTTACTGTGGGTTAAAATGACATAGACTCTAAAGAGAAAGGATTTCCTCTCATTGGTTGTTAATGCTCAGGGATTTCACAGCCTAATCATTTTGGAAATAAAAGTACTTGGCTTTCAAAACAGGTCTCCTTTTTGTATTTGCTTCTTGTATCGATCTCCTGTCAGGCTGAAGATTTACCTCACGTAAGATTACTCAATTTATACATTTTCTTGACT
Source organism: Alaudala cheleensis (assembly GCA_013398995.1). NCBI lineage: Eukaryota > Metazoa > Chordata > Aves > Passeriformes > Alaudidae > Alaudala > Alaudala cheleensis. The sequence continues at coordinate 426,777 of VWYE01011265.1, forward strand.
TAACAGGTATTGGTGGATAACTTTCTAAGAGCTAGCATCTCTGTGTAAATGAGATGCCAAAATTTAGCGTTGGAGTTTCTGTGATTCTCAGGCTGCAGCCTGCCAGAAATGTGAAGTCTGCCTGTGGTGAGGGCTGTATGGCTGTGTGGTACTCTCCTAGGGCAATTGTGTGTGCCTGGTGGTACAGGTGTGTGGCCAGAATTAGGGATAGGCCAATGCACTGTTCAGGATACATGTCTTCTGCAAATGTCTATAGTGGTGGTGTCTGTAGGACTTGCTCTCCTGGGGACACAGCTTTAGTGCACTTCTGCTGTTACATGCAAGCACCTCCCCAGTCAATTGCTCTGTATAATCTTTTGGTGAAGCCTGGTATAAATAGTGAGGTGAGGCAGGAGTAAGACAGACTCTGTGAGATACAGCTGGACAGGTTCTAGCGGAAGTTGTCTTACAAAATGGTGCATCAGTTCTTCAAAAGAACCTGACACATGCCTCCATCTGCCATGCAAACAGAAACATTATGCAAGGAAGGCAAGGTAGTTGGGAAAAGACCTTTGCTTCCCTACTCTTGAAGACGTCTTTGACCCAAGAGATAGACAAATTATTCAAGAATAATTAATCTTCTAGCAATATTGCTCATGTAATGCAACCAATGGTATTTTTTTAACCATCGTCACTGAGTATTGCAGAAAGGAACATGATGTGAGCAAAATTCGTCCTCTGTACTTAGATTTTGAATGAGAGATAGTTAATTAGTTCAGGGAGATGATGAGAAGTTTATCCAATCTTTTGTATTTGAGACCTAAAATAATTCTGTAAAATTACATAAATAAAGTTTTATTAACACCTACTAGGGTTAATTAAGTCATACATTGGCATTAACCTGTTCTTTCCTTAAGGACACAGTAAGCAAAAATTACATTGTCAGTCTATGAAGCTTATTCCTTTCTCTACAGACTATGTCTTGATACAACATTGCTGAGACTAGGATTAGAACAAAACCACGTGATATTTTGCCTAAAGACAATGAATGGAGGATCTTGAATGTACTTTTTTAGTTATATTTATTTTTTCTTCATCTTTTCTCACAGGAAATCACTTCATATGAGCAAAAAACTTTCTTCTGGCAAGATGGCTGTGAAGCTATACTATACAACTGCACATAGGAGACAGTGAACAATTGATTACTTCTTGTGAATGGATCATTAACTTCATAGTGTATGCTCAGGAGTTAAACACCAGACTTTTCTTTTTTTTTTTTTTTTTTTTTTTCCTTTTAGTTTGTGGGAAGAGTGTGAGGTTATCTATCAGCAGAGTAAAGCGAAATCAAATAACTACTTTGCAGTTAAGACCTGAAAAAGCATGAGGAACAGCAAAACTGTTTCTGTGAAAATGAATAGTATCTTATGTGTGTTCTTCAGCTTGTCAGAGTGTGTCAACATGAAGCAGAAAATATCCACAGCTAAAATACATATCTGAACTACTTAACCACTTAAACCCAGATGCAAGCAAAATACTTTCTTCTTCTATAGCCAAGTGGAAACAAAGTTTTCATGTAACTATAAATGACGCATCAAGCTAGGGTTCAGTGGGCTCCCTTTTGTTGTCTATCATGTTGTCCTTCCTGAGGAGTCCAAGGCAACATCATGTTGTGCCTGTTTCAGAAATAAAGATACGTAAGTACTCAGTGCAGGGGCACAATTCAGCCTCTTGCAACTAAGTTATTGAACAGAGGACAAATCCATCCACATACAGGCCAAAGAAATAAAGCAAATTCTTGACTGTGTCTGCATCTGCTTCTGGAACATACGCCATGCAGCATATAAAACTGAATGACAAAATAAATTTTGCAACCAGAAATTGTGTCAGTTGGATGCAATTTATGTGGAAATTACTGCTTACATGCTGCTGAGTCCGTTGCCTCTATTTGGTTCTCAGGTATGAACAGTGAAAATCTGGTGCAATTGTCAGTGTTAAAGATTTACAGAAAATGGACAGTCAGAATGGCAGCATCTTGCAGGCAAGTCTTGTCAAGTCAGGCTATTTTAGTACAATACTTTTAATCTAGTATTCATTAAACACCACTGCTTCATCAGACTAATGGGAAATAAGATTTACCTGTCTCTTCTGATACATTCTGAAAATCTCTTTTACCTCCAGTATGACTTACACCATTAAAATTGGTAAGTCTTGATTAAGTTTTGTGGTTAATGCTGTTTCTGATTGTAGGTTTTTAATACACACTCTTTGAAGTTGAATAATGAAATACCTGATTAATTCTGTTGTGTAATCGGACTTAAATGCAGTATTTTATTCCTAGCAGAGATTTTAGCCCAAAAATCAGCTTAGAGTTGGTGATTAAACTAAAGCAAACAGATACCAGTTTTTCTGCCTTATATTTTCTTCTTAGGGCTTGCTGATATAAAACGGGGAGGAAAATTATTTTTAGTGTGTCATAAGGTTTTAGTGTGTCATAAAGTTTTAGTGTACCATAAGGTTGGTTGTTTTATGCAGTCATATGTCATTACCAGGAAACATCAGGATTCTTTTCTTTGCAGTAGCTTTTAGCGCACAAGTCACAAATGAGAGCTTTCCTGGACTAAAGCAACAAAAATCTTTTTGCCTTCAACACAGATTACTGTTTTGACATTTTAGATCCCGAACTTGGGAAGAGCAGATGAAAGGATGAATTACTTGATTGCTAATTTCAAGACAATTTAAAATCTCAGTAGTTTTAGATGACAGAAACAATGTAAACTGCATTGTAACCTGAATTTAATGGGTTTGTGAGGGAGATGACAGTTTAAACCATAGCTTTGTCAGTGTTTTGATTGTTCCTTTTGTTTCTAGGTATGTAGATGGCAAGTCAAACCAAATGGACAGCCCTCTCTAAAGTTTAATGGCTTAAACCATCCACAGATGGCTTTTGAACCTATCAGGGCTATACATAAGAGAATTATGTCAACTACACAGTAAATGCTAGAAAAAATAGCTGGTGGAGTCCCCCCAGATATCCTCAAAGTCCATTTCTAAGAACTATGTTCCAAAGGTGAGTGTGTGCACAGCATTACATAAAGATGTTGAATAGACAGTGACAGGAGGAAGAAAAGGCAGAGGACACCTCTAAGGTGTGATGGGGAAATTTTCCAAGAAGACCTTTTTACCTAATGTTTAAAATAATTGATCTATTGGTAAAGTAAGCATCCTGCAACTGAAGTTACGATAGAGGAATAGGGGTGATACATCATATTCTGTGGGGTGAGGAATAGAGGAATAGAGGAATAGGGGTGATACATCTAATTCATTAGACAAAACAACACAAAATCAATAAAAACAATTCAGCCTGGAAACAAACAACATTGCAATGAGGGTCAGAAAACACACCGCAGAAATACTGCTACTTGTTAAATTAAACTGTGCACATAATGGAGTTTCAGATGGAAGTCTGGCTCTGTTTGGCCTTTCATTGAGAAATGTGGAAACTACTACAGATCATGTCCTTTCCAGCCAGCCATTAAAGCCTGAAGATGCTAGGCTTTCATAAGACACTTGCAATTCTGACAGAAATGGGGCTCTGTTGAGGTGGAATAGACTTATAAATTTCAGGTATTTACAGAGAAGAAACATTGTTAGCAAAACCATTCTGTTGTGGCTGTGACACAGCACCAGTAAAGGCACAACAAAACCTCTGAGAACCAACTGTTCCCTATCTAGTTCAGGATATTATGCTTTCATTTCACTCAGGGGTTGCATAATCAGGTCACTGAGGAAATGCTGAAGGTATTTTGGCAGGTTCAGAATCCAGAACCCCTGAGTTCTTGAGAGGCTGTGAGGCTGCTTGTAGCACAGCTGTGGTGTCAGACACTGCAGCTGTCAGAGTTTCACCCTGAGACATCTATGCTGTAGATGGAAGCAGAAAGCAGGAATCAAACTAAGGTCAACAAGGTCTAGGAAGGTTTCCAGAGGTGCTGAGGGGGTGCACAGTCCTTGGCTGTAAAACGTTACCATACCTATAATTTCTTGTATTATTTTATCCTCTGGAGTTTCTGGTTTTGATTTTCCCCAATTTTTCAGTGATTAAGAGGTAATTGCTCAATCAGTAGAATATAGTAACATCATAGAAACCCATTCTTGTGCAGTAAAGGAAAAAAATTTCCCCATTAAATTCTTCATACAATAGTACCAATTAAAAATGAGAAAGGAATTAAAATTTTGTTGTGCAAATTATAAGATGGGGATATCTGTAACAGTAGTGATAGGAAGAAAATACTGTTTTCTTAAAAGCAGTGGGAATTCAGTAAAAGTCTGTGCTCACAGCCCAGGAAACAACAATATCCTGAGCTGCATCGAAAGCAATGTGACCAGCAGGGTGAGAAGTAATTTCTGCCTCTCTAGTACTGCATCCAGCTTTGGGCTCCCCAACAGAAGAAGGATGTTTTTCTGTTGGAATGAGTCCAGAGGAGGGCCATGAAGATGATCCAAGGGTTGGAGCACGTCTCCTGTACAGACAGGTTGAGAGAATTGGGATTGTTCAGCCTGGATAAAAGAGGGCTCTAGGGAGAGCTCACTGAGGCCTGTCAATGTCAAAGAGGGGCTTTAAAAAAAAAAAAAAAAGGAATGATGCAACAGCAGAGTGAAAGTTTTAAACTAAAAGGGGAGAGATTTAGATTAGACCTTTGGAGGAAATTCTTTACTGTGAGGTGGCGAGACATTGGAAGAAGTTTCCCAGAGGAGTTCTGGATGCCCTATTCCTGGGAACTGTTTGAGGCCAAGTTGGATGGGGCTTTGAGCAACATGATCTAATGGCTCACATCCCTGCCCATCATGGGAGGATTGGAAGTAGATTATTTTTAAGGTCCCTTTCAACACAAATCATTCTATCATTCTATGAATTTCATTATGAAATATATTAATAAATTCAAGTGTTCAAATCATTCAACATTAGATGATACCTGCATGTGCCCTAAACTTTATATGGAATTTCCAAAGGTGTTCCTCTGGGAAAAAGGCCCCTCAAAACAGGAAATCCCTTGAAAACGTGGGTATTTCTTGTCCTTTCCTTATGAAAATTCCCTGTGTTATATCTGATTTTTGCATGGGTATATTGCAAAAATATGTATTTTTATAATATACCCATGCAAAAAATCAGATATAACCTTTTGGATGAGCCTTTTGAAAAAGGAAATAGATGTTAATATGCTTCAAAGGAGGGCCTAGTATTTCCTTTGCTAAAATTTAAGTGTCACAACTACATTGACATAGCCCCAGCATAGCAGTCTGGTGCTCAAAGGCAGTTTTCATAGGTGAGAATGCAGTCTTGAAATAAGTCATCTAAACTCAATGTTTTGCACTTGTTATCTTATACTTAAATGTATTGTGGATTTCCCTAGAAAAGAAATTATTTTACTTCAAAATGTGGTAGATGCACACAAAAGCTGATGTTATAAAGTTACAAAGTCATAAGAGCTGATTACTTCCATCTCAGATGAATTTTTACTTCTTATCTGCACTTAAAAATAGAAAAAATCACTTCCTCCCTGGCTTGTTCTATGATCTTTTAAATATAATAATAAACCTGATGCCTTCAACCTAGAGACGTCACTTTTCACTGTGTTGGCTAGATTTAAAGCAATGGCTGTATGATAAACAAACATTAATGTCTCGGTTTAGGGTAAATC
>VWYE01011266.1:0-45626 GCA_013398995.1 Alaudala cheleensis
AAATATTTAAGGAATATCAGTGAAAATCTGACTTTCCTATTAAATAATCTGACCTTCTAATATAATGGCAAGCATTTTCCCACCTTTAAGAGAAGAAAATGAAGGTGGGTTTTCTAGACATCATTTCTCAAAAGGGCTAGTGTCATATTCACAGTCTTATTCCTTCCTCTCCTTCCCCTAAGATTTTTTATCTCTGTCTTTTTTACCATTTTGGTCAAGATGTTTATATTTTTAGGCAAAATCCCAATCCTACAAAATTTTAAGAAGTTCCAGTAGAGAGGTAAAATTTTCAAATGCCTCCCTGTTGCAAAAATATTTGCACCTTATTTTTGCTGTGAACTTCATTTTATACTGAACATACAATCCTAAGATAAATACAGATAATTACTCTTTCTTAATAAACTTCTTTTCTTAAAATTGGTTCATGGAGCAATATATGCTCTCGTAAGCATAAAAAGTGTACACAATAATCAAACTTTAAGCTTGGGACAATATTTTTAATTGCTTTTCAGTTCTTTTTTATAAACTTCAAAGAATATTATATCAACATCAAGCAAAAGATAATAGGCTTTATTCTGACAGTGTTCATCTGTTTAAAAGCTGAACTGGATCTTTATTGCCACACTTTTATTCATAATGTCAAGTAGGTATAATTTCCACATCCATATACCTGAAAACATAGGTAAGATTTTTTTACACCATTTTCATAATATGTAGATTTTACTATGTGAAATATAAACATTTTCTGGTTTTATATGAAATAAAATTATTTAATATTATCCTGAAATTACTAATTAATTTACCTGTGTGATCAAAATGAACATGTATTGAATTAATTCCAAACTCTACTATTTCCAGCTCAGGTATTTATGATGTACTAAATTTTTAGCTTCTATATGAATGCATAGATATACACAGGGAATAAACTAAATAAAAAATGCAATATTTGTTTTAGCTGAGCCCTGCAAAGCAGCTATTATTTTAACTTCAAACATATTCCAGACAAGTGTTGTGAAAAGCAATGTTGGCATCTTTCTTTATTTTATAAGAACAAGATTGTCAATATACATTTTAAGAGAAAAATCTATTTGCCAAAAAATCTTTTCTTAGTTAGAATGAGAATGTGCCTTGCAAACAAGAACTCCTGCTGTCTACAGCTATTAATAAGTAATCAGTCATATCTTGACTCTTCCACACTTTTTCCCTTTGCCAATCAGGCCAAACCCTCAGTGTTGTTCTATGGGGGCATTTTCCTGATCAGCAAAGAAAAAATCTGCTGAAGGGGGTCTTTTATTAGTCTGGAGAAGTATCTTTCTAATGAACTTTGCCATTACAGAAGGTGCAGTGTTTGATGCAATCTGACAGTCTGGAGCAGAGTCTTGCCCAGGCAATGATATTAGAGAAGTAGTAAAACAAGAACTTCTCCTTGGTCTTGCAGAATGTTCACGTTTATTCTGAGTACACTCCCCAACTGTGTATAACTAAAGTCATTCTTTGTTCTTGATTACTTTTGTGTATTGCTTCCAAAAACACACATTTCCCACATATTCAGCATTGGTTTGGCAGCCTGAATAGTTTCACCAGAGCATGTTATGGACAATGAAGTATTTATCTTGCTCTATTAATATTACTTAAATCCTGCTGGGAAAAAGACATCCCTGGTGGTGAAACATTTGACCAGCCTTCAACATATTCATACATAATATCGTTGGCAATTCTTTATCACAGAGAGGTTAACTTTAGGTTTTATATTCCTGAGCCATCTGAGACAATGTTTTCACATTAAAATATACATATTGCAGTAAGATAAAATAGAGCCTAACTGCAGAAAAAAAAAATCTTTGCTATGATTCTTTTTACTCTAAGACTAAAACAGTTCATTTGACCTTCCTTTATTTCCATAACATTCCAGTGTTACTCTCATTTCTTCCAAGTACCAGTATAGCCCTTGCACCCCAAAGTACCTTGTATAAACCTTTAAAAAGAGATATATAGATTACTTCTACTTTTCATTTTTCTTTATCTTTTTATTATAATTCCCTATTCAAGGTGCATAAGAAAAAAATGGGGAAAATATACAGAGGATTGTCATACAATGTGCAATATTTCTAATATTTTTCAAGGTAAACATCTCAAACTTAAGGTAAAATCATTAGAAAAATCTTGCAGTAAGTTTTATTTAAATCTTTATCTTTCTAGCAGAAGAAAATATCACAAGTAAATACCAGTGAACCAAAGGGGAAATGCACGGTATTCCCTGTTGCATGCATCTTTAACAAGAGTTTTGTCCCTTTTCCAGGTTTATGAAAGTGCATAACTATGTTTTCTTTAAGAGACAAGATTGATAAAGACTGGGACTGGGCTAACCTCTTGCTACAGTAACACAGTTCTGAACTGAGCCTTCATCTGTGGCTGATTCTGAATCAACATTAATAAAATGCTCCTTTGAAGGACGAAAGTTGTTCAGACTTCAAAATGCCAAAGAAGCTAGTGTAAAATTTCAGAAATATCAGATATATAGATAAAGTGAATTCACTTGGGTGAAATATCAGAACTATGGAAACTAACTTTTCTCTGAAGATATTAAAAATCTGCTTGGGCCTGATCCTGTGCCACCTAGTCTGTGTAAACCTGCTTTAGGCAGGGGAGTTGAAATAGATAATCACCAGACATCCCTTCCAACCCCATCTATTATGTGATTCTGTGATATTTAAAGACTATTTGAGGGGAGTAATTTTCAGATAGCAAGTGCAATCGAGAAATTTTAAATGAGATGGCAATTTGTGGTTTTCTTAATTGCAACTGACATTGGTCCCACTCCTATACATATATTTGCTTATCTTCTAATCAGGACACTGATTATGTCTCCATGGGTTATTTAGAATGCAGGAAAGGGCACAAGCAGAAGAAAGGGTTAATCACAATAAGAAGTTCTTAAAAAGGATGAAGACTAAAAAAATAGACAGAAATACAGTCTATATTTAATGATCCATAGAGTTGCACTAGCATTGCAGGTAGTGCACTGAGCCATGATATTTGCTGTTCAGATAAATCCGATTTAAAACTTTTTATTGAGCGAAGCGTGTTGCTGGCCTCTTTCTCTGTATTGTATTTCCATTAAGTTCAACTGCCATAGTCTATTAGGAAACAATGTGTTTAAAACGATGGTAATTAAAAGAAAAAAAAAAGCTGATTGACAGGGAATCTGGAAATCTTCCATTTCTTCTGTTCCTTAGACACTTCAGTGCAATCGTTCCAGTCCACAGCAACTAACACAGGAAAAAGGAAAAATACCATACATTGACTAGATGCTATTAGATAGAACCTGAAAACTGAACCTGACAAGGCATTTGACACAATAAGAGATATGAGAGAATTTCTGGAAATGCAGATGGAAGTGTCGTGTTTGTTCGCACTTCTTAAAACTGGTATTAGAGCTTAACAATTCAGTGTTTTGTTTTGGGGTTTTTTTCTCTATTTCCTTCTAGAAGTTTACCTAGGGTCCTTTCTTCTAATTTAATGCAGAATTTTATGTTCTTGCAAATGTTTTATAGCTCTAATAAAATAAATGTGATACCTCTACCAGCCAGTGAAGCTCACTCTAGTTGCACCAACATTCTCTCTGTAACAGCTCTCTGGAAGCTCACCTGAAATTTCCACTTTAACAAGTAATTTCTAATGCTGTTGTACTTTATTTTTGCTCAGCTAAATAGTGCCTGAATTATAGAAAATGTTTAATAGAGTTGGCATTCAGCAAGTATTTAGCTACAATTAATACATTTAGCATTTTTTCTCATGAAGCATGATTTTTGTTTTGGAATTTAACATTACAGCCTGCCCAGGATCAAACTTTATCTCAGAACAGGACAGCTGCTGTTTGAGAAGCACGTTTGTAGCTGCTTTTTAACATCAAAAATTTGAACTTCAAAAGCACAGAAAAGAAGTCATTGCCAGCTAGAGGGACAGCTGAAAGTAAAATGAAGAACTGTTCCCAATCTGTTTTATTTGGGGGGAGAAATATTTCTATAGAAAAAGAAATATAGAATTGGTCAATACCAGCCATTTTGCAGAGGACTTCTAATAAAATCATAGAATGGAGTGGGTTGAAAAAGACATTAAAGATCATCTAGATCCGACCCTTCTGCCATAGGCCAAGTCAATTTCCACTGGACCAGAGGATCCGAAGGGAAAATTAGAAGAGCAATCTTTACTGGTACAATATCTGAGAGGGACGGATGTCAACACATGTAGCACTCAAACATTTACATGCCTCATGATTTTTTTTTACCTTGAAATGAAAAGACAACAGATGCAGAATTACAGAGTGTATTTTCTTCTGAGAGAAAAAAAAAATTAAAACAAGAAATGAGCCCATGTACTCTGAAATGAAAGATGCATGAAAAATTACAGTATTTTGTTTTTTGAGATAACAAAAACAGAGTTCTGAAATCTGTATCCAAGAAAAATACCATGGACCAGATTTCTGAAGATAATTAATAAAGATACTTCAGTAGTTCAAATGATAGACTGCCATTGAATCTGGGTTTATCAGTCCTACTGCAAATTCTACTAAAATTACACTTTAGGCACATAAAAGTCTGCAGAAATTTGTACCACGATGTTTTGTTTTCTTCATAATGCAAAAAAAAAAAAAAAAACCAAAACCCACACAAAAACCCTAGGAGCTGGTACTATGAAAGTATGTCTGCATTTCTAGTATGTCAGCAATACATTAAAGTTCTGTTGCTTTGTTTTGTTTCTAAAGATTTCTGCCTATAGTAATTTGTTTATTGTGTAGCATATGAAACAAAAGCTGATATAGCCAGAGAAGTATATTTTTCTGTGGGATCTTCATGTCCAAAAGACTGCCTTTTTCTAAAAATTCTGCTGAAAATTTTCATTTTATGTTTCAGATAGTCTTCTTGAATAGTCACTTAGCTATAGGTAATAGTCAATTATAGGTCAATCCTCCAGAGCTTTTACTAAAGATAAGATTTTTAACTTAAAAAAAAAAGTAATTTCATTAGTGGGCCTGCAATAGTGGGCTCACTACTGCAAAAGCAGGCATCAGAAGGATTTTATGTCTCTTTTGTATCATTTTTGGATATTACTCTAAAATATTAAAACACAAATTTCCTAAAATCATAGAGCAATTAAAGTGTAAAATGACATTTAACTTCACTGAGTCCAACTGAACTGTATTTTTCTGGAATCAAGAGACCTAAATTTGAATCCTTATTTTCAAATGCATATTAAAAAAAAGGTGCAAGGAAAATTCTGGCTTTATTGTGAAGTTTCATGTGATAATTAATCATCTTGAAAGAGGAATGAGCTTAGAAATTGAAAGTTAACCAAAATGAAACTATTAATCATAACCCCTAAAAACTCTGTATGGCAACTATAGTTACTTTCAGTTATGCATTCAAGGTGTATTACTAAAAACAGTAAGTGTAATAGAATTTAAGAGGGAACAAAGCTATGTAGTCAGTTATTAAGTTGACACAAGGATATTCTTCCTACAGTTTTGAAACCTAGCCAAATTTAGCCCAATTATGCCCCGTTTATGCTCCTTCACTGATCTACTTCCTTCACTGCCGTTAACCAAGACCTTCCTGAAAACTTCCCTGATTTTAATTTCTTGTTTTTCTCCTTTCCTGGTCACTCATGTAAAAACAGTTATGTTTCTATGTAAAACAGTGAGTCCGTCAAAGAACAGGAAGTGCTCCTTTTCCTTCCATCCTCCTTTTCCAATTAGTTTTGTTTTTCCAGGGCCTTTTTCTGCAGAAAATGTGATGCAGAGGAACAATTCACAGTCAAATTAGCCTTTCACTGCTTATTGTTTCAGAACAACTTTCTTACCTGACAAATGAAAGTCACTCCCATTACATCACCCCTTGGTAACAATCCCAGCAGGGGCTCTAAAAAACTGCTAATTCAGTGCCATGACAGCAGCTCACTTTTAAGTGCCATTTTTTATCTTTGATATCACTCTTGCTCTTCAGAGCCCAATTTTGTTTGCACTTGTTTAAGGTGTAGATTTTTGTAAATTACAGAGCTAAAGATCTTGTCTAGATACTTATATACTGCTTTTCAGTTAAAACAATGTTTTCTCCCTGGTTTGACATCCATTGATAAGTCCTGATCCACTTACATTCAACCATGTATTTCTTCCCAGCTTTTGCCCTCCCTTTTAAAATTTTTCCATCAGCTACTTCTACTTCATCATCTCTTTACAATCAAGCATAATCCACTTTCCTTCATTTTCAAGGACCTTAACAACCTTGAAATACCCAGCTATCATATCTTATTTATGATGAAATGTCACCTCATACCTCAGATGGATGCACTACTATTTATTATATTTTCAAATAAGCTTCATGCTAACTCTCAGACATGGGAGGAGTTTTGCAGAAATATTTTCAGAGCAGCTAACTCTTACCATATTTCATCTCTCCCCTTAAAATTTGGCATCATGATGCTTATGAAAAATGTTGGTACCCACTAGGTAATGTACTCATTCCTACTGCATATTGATTTAGATAATATTGTCTCAGAGATTTTTTTATTTATTTACCTTTTATGCATAAAAACCAAGTTAATCATGGCAGGAATTGTCTTTTTCCCTGTGTTTGAAATGTTTTCCAGCTTGGATTATGGTTGCATGAAAGCAAAATTCAGCTGTGCTTTTAGTATGACATGAGAGAATATTATTCTTTCAGTAGATTGTATTCAATCTTTGGTATTTCTGGCTGTGTAGAAGTAGAAACTGTATGAATTTAGAAAGAGCTGAATTTCAGCTTTGCTCACATTTGTTTCCACAGCCATTGCTAGTGAATATTTTAGTTATTCCCTTTCTTTATATCTGTAGACAAAAACTTTCATTGTCTTAAGACTGAAAATATTTGTTACTTCACATTTTTCTTCATATAGGAAAAAAAAATGTTCTTACTTCTTAACTGGGGTTGTGTTAGTAAAAAAATATAAGAGTTTATAAAAATGTGAAAAATATAAGCAGCTTCACAATTGCCTTCAGACATAAAAGCTATAGAGAATGATATATTCAAGATACTGATGAAACACTGATTTGTGTAATGTGTTTATGATATTGTTATTTTATCCTTCATTATTTAAAAATAGAGTCTGGCATCACTTGATTTCTTGCAACTGCTGCTACAAGTTGGACATATGTTTGCATTGCACTGCATGATGTAAGAAATGCATTGGGGAAAGAAAAGTAAAGGTGAATAAATCCTAAGTAACTAACTTTAATATACATGTGCAGCACGTACATTGCTCTCATCAACAGCCACTGTCAGGCCACATTGCTGTGCCCAGCACGAGTTCAAGGTCTAACAGGCTGTAGTGATGCATTTGGCAAACAAGCAAAACTCCAAACACACACAAGAATATATTCACTGTAGTCCAAGTGATCAAACAGCATCCAGTGGGCCAGAACACTACACTAAGTGGTCTAACTTAGATCAAAATTAAAATGGAAAAAAATGAAAAAAAATTAAAAAACCGTCTATAAGTTTTTCTCAATTCTTTTGATTGGTGCATCTTTCTATTTTCTGCTGTCCAACAGGCCAACAGACACATGTGGCTTTGGCAAAGCCTCACCAAATGTGGGAGCACCATGTTCAAATCAAAAACCACAAAAAAGCAACAAAGAATTTTATCACAGTAGCATCAAGGTTAGAAATAATTTAAATTGGATGTTTCACAGAAAACAGCACTGAATCAATTTTTTTTTAACCGTCTGCAGAGACAACATGAAAAGACAGAGAGCAATTTAGCAGGTCACTGGATGAAGAAATTATATGAAGAATTCCTACTTTGTTCTTCTAAAATGAGAGCTTGGTGAAAATTTATGGCTTAATACCAAGAGATTAATCTACAATACCGATATTTAAAAGGTAGGCTAGCCTTAGGGATTGAGTACCAGGAATATCTATGCAGGAATAAATCTTCTGCTTTAACAGTGTTGTTTATTGTCACCATGAGATTAACTTCAACCTGTTTAATATACTTATAAGTGTTCTGAAGATTTATATTCTCAATCCAGTACAGTGCATCACAACTATAGCCTCGCAATTTATGAATTTCAATATATTGGATAAAATATTCTCTCTGCAAACAGGATCCTTGTTTTAATATTTTTTCCATAGGCCAAAAGTCTTTGAGCTCCCACCTCTCACAGAGAAAAGAATTTAACTGCTTGTCTACAGACTGAGTGGGGATATTTTACATCTTTTTTTGTATCTGCGTCAATACGAATCCAAGCATGGTGAAGCCAAGGGCTAGAGAAAGAGTGATGTAACACTGGGCATGGCATGTGGAATCACAGAATCATATGCTGAGTTGGAAGGGACCCATCAGGATCATTGAGTCCAAATTCTGTCCCGGTGCAGGACAGGCCAAGAGTCACACCGTGGGCCTGGGTGAATTGTCCAAACTCTTCTTGAACTCTGTCAGTGTTGGTGCTGTGGCCACTTCCCTGGGGAGCCCATTCTAGTGCTCAGACACCCTCTGGGTGAAACACTTTTTCCTGATATCCAACCTAAACTTCCCATGACTCAGCTTAATGCCATTTCCTCCCACTGTGTCCGTGGTCAGTGCCCCTCCACTTGCCCTCATGAGNAGCTGTGTCAGTGGTCAGAGCAAACAGATCTTCCTTGCCCCTCCACTTCCCCTGATGAGGATATTGAAGATCAGCTGGGTGGCAGTTGCTCTCAGTTTCTGCGTTGCTGCTGGGATAAGCACAGGTAAGACAGATAAAACTTGTAAGTATTTTCAGAAAAGAATTGAGCGGGAAAAAAAAGAACAGCAAATGTTTCAATACCAATAGTTTGTGTGAGAATAAATAAGAGCACAATAAAACCTGTGCGAGGTCTGCAATTACTTCCTAACAAGCACACATATAAATCCTGAAGGTGTAGAGAACAGAATTATCTATATTCATAAATGTTGTTATTGCTGGTACCACCAACACACAGACACTGCAAGGCTGTCATGCCAAATGTACTTCAGTAATTTCAGAGAAGAAAGAATACTGAAAATTAACATCTCTGCATGCATGTTTACATGAAAATGAAGAATATTGATTTCTAATTAAATGAGAGATTTAGTATAAGTGTAATAACTGGAAATAGACCACTTAAGAAATATATGGGGCATTGCAGTCAGACTGAGAGGCTTCTTATGTATTTTTGATTTGTTACCTATATTGGATGCACATACTCAAGAAAGCAGGCATTTCCTGGATAAGTATATAATGTAATCAGTGAACAACTGGCACAAAGTGTTAAAATAAATGGGATTACATCAGGCTGGAACTTGTCACTAGTGGGGATATGCAGAGCTCCATCTCAGGGCTAGTTCTCTTCAATGCCTTCATTTAACAAACTGAATGCAGTACTTGAAGTGTTACTAAGTTTACAGATCTTAGTAAATTTGGAGAAGTTGTTGACTCTTTTGAAGGCAGAGAGACCTGGACTAATCACAGGTTTGGGCAATCACCATCTGTAAGAAGCTTAACAAAGAAAAGTGTCAGATTCTGCACCTGGGACGAGGCAATCCTGGATGTATGGACAGACTGGGGAATGAGAGGCTGGAGAGCAGAGCTATGTAAAGGGACCTTGGGGTCCTGGTCGATGGCAAATTGAGCATGAGTCTGCAGTGTCCTGGCAGCCAGGAGGGCCAAGTGTGTCCTGGGGAGCACCAGACACAGCACTGCCAGCTGGCAAGGGAGCGGATTGTTCCCCTCTGCTCTGCAGCCTCCCCTTGAGTCCTGTGTGCAGTTCTGGGCACTGCAATGTAAGATGTAAACCTGTGAGAAAGCATCCAAAGAAGATGACTGGGAACATGGTGAAGGTGGTAAAGGAACAAGAGAACTAAAGAACAAGTTATACAAGGAGTGCTAAATCACTTGGTCTGCTCAGTCTGGAGGAGNCTGCAGTTATACTTCCTCATGGGGGGATTAGGGGAAGGCACTCACCTCTCCAGTGATCCAAGAGAATGGCCTGAAGCTGTGCCAGTGGATGTTCAGGCTGGAATTAGGAAAAGGCTCTTCAGCCAGAGAGTGATTGGGCACTGGAGCTCCCCAGGGAAGTGGTCACAGCAAGACTGAGTTCAGAAAACATTTGGACAATGAACTCAGCACATGGTGTGGTTCCTTGGGCTGTCTTGGGCAGTTCCAGAAGTTGGACTTCAGTGATCCTTGCATGTGGGATGTGTTGTGGGCAGCCTTACTCTCGATGTGTCTAATCACAACAGAGTAGGAACAGCCTTGCCCTTGTTAAATTGCAACTCTGTCCAATAAGGAGCTGTGTTAGAAAACAGTGGGATGGGCAACACAAGCGGGAAGAGTCAGTGTTGGTTGGCGATGCTGCTTGTGGGAGCTTTGATGTAAGGTAATAAACTGCTGGTTCATGTACCTGCCTTCTGTGAAGGTGTCTTGAGCCTACTGTTAGGGGAGTTTTTATAGAGAGTCCTTCAAATGATGAGTGACTGAGGCAGGGGCTGCCTCAGTTGTGGTGGCCTGTTTGAGGAGTGAAGTGAGTCCCTTCCAATTCAGGATATTCTGTGATTTATTGCATCTGAGAAAGAAATAAAAATTGGTTCCAGAATGAGTGGATGTAATCTGATATTATATTGATTAATCACATAATAGTGGCTGGCTTGTTTTATCCAACTTGTCTTCCCTGCAATGAGAATGGTAAACATTTCACAGTAGGGAACCCTTTATTTCATGCTCTCGTCAACTCTCTGGTCATTGATGCTTATCGTAGTTTCCTGTTAAACACTGAGACACATAATGGGCATATTCTGCCAGAAAAGTAACCTACTGTGGCTTCCTGACCAGAATTCAGATCAAGTATGCAACAGTTGGAAGTGATGTGACAGTGCTGTTCCTGCCAGCCTATGATTATGTTTTGATTTATTTATTTTGTGGGTGCAGAGATGACTATCTTTTACAGCACTTTTTTTTCACTTTGCCTTTTTCTGAGAAGAAAGTATGTCCTTCAAGAATTTTCCACATTTTTAAAAACAGTGATAGTTCTCCACTTGGACCATGTGTTTTTAAGTTATCCAAATACTGTAAATGTAAAAAAATATCAAATAAAATCTTTACATCTGGTTTCAAATGCACACCCATATATTTAAGAAGCACAGATGTAATAAAGCAAAGGATGTTTCTGAATCTTCTGATGTTTCTAATCCTTTCATTTCCTCCATAATAACCTTTTTGCCTTTTTTCCCAACTCTTGGGTTTACTGGCAATGGTCTGTTTGTGCCAGGGAAGCTGCACTGATTTATACTGGCCAAAGAAATGAAACCCCTGTTTTCCAGTAACTCTATTTTGTGGGTCAATTTTTTTTCTTTTTTTTTTTTGTCCCATTAGTTTATATTTCTGAATTCCTTTCTTTGAATGAACTTTTTTATACTACAAATGCTAGACACTGTATTTTCATTAATTGCAGTGCCAGTTACATCCTATATTCCTTCATGAAAAACAGTGGTGTACTACACAGCAAGCTGTCAGGGCTTGAGTGTGTTTCTCTGCATGATTTGTGGTAATGTATTGAAGTTATTTCTTCTGATTTTAGACCTTTTGCTTAGTGAAACAAATTCAATAGGCTTTAAAAATTTTCAGGCCTAAATCACCACGACTTTACCCCAATAAAATACCAGTGTAATACTCTTGGCATCTTTAATATTATTCCAGCATAAACCTCAAACTATTATTTTAGCAAATTAGGTCTTTTGTTTTTAGAGACCTTTGTAAAGCAAGAAAACTGAGCTTGTGGATTTTGTGCCATTTAATTGAATATTCATGAAGAAAATTTAGAGTATGAACATTCAGTGCTAATCTGTAGAGTTTTCATTTGGAGTCTTCAACTTATTTTTAAACATGTTTTGCTCATTTAATTAAATATAAAATGAATTGGTATTTCTAAAATATTCTGGGTAAAAAATCCATCACTTGAAGTTCCATGCAGTACCCACTGAAATAAGTGTGCATTATGTAATCTACATTCCAATGTTTTCATAAAATTGAGTTATAATCTTTCATACTCTGTGTTAAATCTAAATCATCAAATTGACATATTAAAGTTAAGACTCTTGGGCATAAAATTAAGAATCTTGTTAACTTGCAGTTAACACAAATGAAAACTGAAAAGAGACATTTTGTAAATAACTGTTTCTGACAAAGACTGCCTCATGTTTCTCTAAAGGTTTGTTGGAAAATGTTTTAGATCTCTGGAAACAGATTTTAAAATTGGTTAAATGATAAGAAAACAGGATAGCTGACTAAGTTGGACACTATTTTATTCCTTGAACACTGCTGGTGATTCTGTCCCACAGTTAAAATATCACTTTAGAAGCTGCATAAGCATACTGTTTTCTGCACCTCCTGTGACAATAACACACTGGTACACAGTGAAGTGTGCTGTCTTTTCTGTGAAATGGTTGCCACAAGAGTAATAACTGTGAACCCTGATACTAATCCCATTTTTCAGATTATATCTGACACCTCCATATGGGCAACTGAAAATGTGTAGGAGGTTTGGGATGCTGGAGAACATGCTCAGTTGTGATTCTAGTTTTGTAACAAAATGCAAAAGAAAAGAAGAAAAGTAAAACAAAAATTTAAAAAGGAATATTTTTATGTGAGTTCTTATTTAGCTGTAATGTAAAAGAAAACTATACCCTCAAATTCTTCATATGTGCCAGCATCCAAATACAGTGTAAAGTTTGTATCGAGGCATAGGTTCAGTTTTTATATGCTACATTATTTATCCAGTGGTGTCCTTTAGGCATTACATTTGCTGTTTCTCTGTGAGAAAGTTATCCATTTATGAGGGTTTATACTACCATCTAGTGTAATCTTCTTTTTAATAAAATATTGTCTTATACATAAGCAAATCCCCAAGCCCACAGCTGCTGATATTACTGAATATATAGAAATACATTTGTCCATGTGTTAGAAAACATGATCTTTCCTTGAGGTCAAATATTAGTTAAGTTTATGATTGTAACTTTCCAGCATCAGAGAAATGTTTTATTAATTACAGAAACAAATTTGGATTAAAGGCAAATGGCTGCCCTCCACAATCTTTAATTCAATTAGTGGAGAAATTGCATGTCTTTACTGAGATAACAGAGTCTTAATTGGTGCCCTTCCTTCAGCATTCTATATTAAAGAGGGGGAGATTAATGTCTACCAGGAAAGGATGCAGCAATCAGAAAGAAAGATGAAGTAACAAGCCATGATTTAAATGCAGGAGCTGCTATTTGATGCTTGAATTAAGCAGCTTTCACGCATACTTTGCTGTTTTAATTTTCAAAAGGCAAAGAAAAAGAGACTAGTTTACCCAAGATACTTCTGCTTTCCAGTGGGACTGTTTAGAGTTTTCCTGTGAGCACAGGTAATATGCTGTGGCTGAAAGAAGACACAAGAAAGATTATGTAATGAATATATAACATATGCAAGGAGGTTTTGGGGGACCAGGATTTTATCTTCCTAATTGATGCACATTCAGACTGGACAACTATAGTCCCATGAGGAATTCAAATGAAATCAGTAAAGATGCATACAGAGGGGTGGGCCAAGTTTGCTTGTTGACCTGTTCATTACCTCATTGAACTCTAATGTCATAGGAATCACAACAGCACCCAATCCAAAGTCTAGTTAAGCATTTCTTCAGCTCACAGAAGAAACTGTGGCCATTATCACAGAGAGATTAGATTAATTAGATAATCAGATTAATTTAGATACTCCAAAATATAAAAGATTATGGAAAAGAAGAAAGAAAATAAAAGAAAGAAGGAAAAAAACCCCACAATAAAAAAACCACTGCAGCTTTTTAGCACAAATCACTAGTCTTCAAAATAGAGGGATAATATCTTCCATCCTAAATTTTAAATATCTGACACTTGCTATCCTTGTAAGGCTATTATGTCACCAAATCTTCTATTGATACAGTAATTTTAGAATTTAATAATGACAATTATTTTTTTACAAGAAACATCTGTTTCCTATCTGGGAGGTGTGTGTGATCATCCTCAGCATTATCTACCCTCCCAATGCAAATGTTCATCCTTACAGGTTCTTCACAAAATCTAATTTGCTGATGCATGTGTTTGCTTGCTCTCTGCTAGCTGTTTCACTGATTTGTGAAAATCTGCAAATAAAATACTGAACCTGTGTCCAGCAATTAGGCAGCTCATCATCTTTCTAATTAATTTCAAGGCATGATCTGGTATTTTACTGTTCCAGTGAATTTATTCTAATTATTTTTCACCAGAGAGCATACATGCTTGTAACAGTCGTGTTTCCAAATTTTTATATCTTATCTTTAAACCTAGCATCTGACTTAGGAGTTGCAGTATGACAGGGAACTGGAAGACATAAATGCAATGCTGAAACTATACCAGATAAAATAATTAAGCGTGCAACTAAGAGTTTTCCACAATTTCAGTTTTATTTCCTGCATTTCATACTGAGTCAAGTTCACAGTATTGCAAGGGTGGCATCTGAAAACTGAGGACCAAAGACTTACTGAAAAAGTTTATTAACCTCCCATAAAATTGATCTAAAATACAGATTGCATCTGCTATAGGACATTCTATATACTGACATTATAGAAATGCTTGAAAACTGATATTTATAAATGCCAACACAACAGCACTGCAATTTTACAGGAGCCATGAGCATAAATACAGGCTGTTTACACTGTATGTTATCATAGCTAATAATAAAGATAATCTGATGTAGCATATTTCAAGTCATTGCAGAGAAAATTGAATTTATAAATTCCTTCATTTGATGATTTTCAACAGAACATGTAGCCATTGAACAATTTCTTTCCATTTAAAAAAGGTTCAGAAGAGTAATTTAATGTGAACAAGGTAGATTTTCTGCCTTTAAAAAGGATTAATTCTAACCCTTTAATTATTGGAGATTATCTTTCTTTTAGAAGAACTAATTAATGCACAGGATTTTCTTTCCAGTAAAATTTTAATTGGAAATGCTCTGAAATGAATGAAAATCACCCCTTTCAACATTTGTATAATATTGGCTTTGGTTTTTATGCTCCTAATGTAGTTTTACAATCTTTCCTTATACTTCTATTTTACTTTTTCTTCATTTTACCTCTTAATAACACCTTTCATAAAATACATCTATTTTAATAGATTCATTTGCTGTAGTTATTCTAGTGTTCAGTGTGTGACCTCTTTGTTACTGTAACTACCAGAGGGCTCATTACTAAACGAGACCTCTTCGAAGTGGTTCTGAACTTGCATGACAATGGTTGCTATTAGGAATTCACACATGAGAACGTGATTCCTATGGGAAGTGGTAGCATTTTGGTCCAGTTCAGCACCACAGCTATAAGTATAAAACTTGAATTATCCAGGTGATTTAGGTTTCATTTTCTGACCCATTGTTTTCCAGCTTTCTCGTATCATGTGGGTTTGTTCTCCAGGGGTTTTATACCAAGCTGTTTAAACTGAGGATGGCGTTTCCTTGTGATATGAAGTGATATGTGCCAACATAGACTTTTTTAGAATAATTATTATCACATTCAAAATGGAAAAGACATTTTTTTTAAAAAAAGGCATGCAAACTTCAGAAGTTCTCTTAATATAATTTCGAATAAATCCCAAGTTTACTATATGTACTGTAAGCAAAAGTAGGCATACAGTTTACAGAGCTGTTTAGGTGCTGCTGAAGTCAGTAGCTTGTGATACAGGAATAACAGGGCACATTAAAATTAGAAATAGTAAAACTCAAAGCCTCTAAAAGAAATATTTCTCACTCAAAATGAGAGTTTGTTTTGTTACATCATCCCAGGAAGTTACATATGACATGTTTGCTATTGGATTATACTGGATTGAATCCTTGTACAGATATTAATGGTATTCAGTTATCAGAATTAACCTAATGAGCATTGTAGAATATGGCTAGATGTAATCATAACTAACATTTGTGGTGTTCTGCTGAAGCATGTGTTCTTGGTCCCTGCTGGGTATATGAGAAGGCACAAGATTGATCCATGATAATTGTTAAGTCCTTGGGAAATTCTGAGAATGATACATATTTGAAAATCGCACCGCAGAAATAGAAGGCAGCTAAAACTCGGTGCTTTGGTATTAATAGAAGACAGATTTTTTTCACTCTATCTATGGGTAGATTTCATCGGGAAATTGCAGGAAAAAACCTTTTTTTTTTTTGGGAAAAAAAATACCAGGGTAAAAAAAAAATTTGTTCTCATGAAAAGAAGTGCCAGTTTTATGAACTCTTAAATAAGGCTTTGGGAAGGTGCATAGTTGCATGACATTTCATCAGACACAACACTGGAAGGGCAACATTGTGGAGTGTGTGAGTACAAGAAAGCTCTGTTGCACATGTGGAGCACATCTTGTGGTCCCCCAGAGCCTCCTACTTTCAACTCTAGATTCATAATTAGGTTGCTTTGTCACTCAACGTATTTTAGCTGCCCTGTCCTGATATTCAAGGAGGAAGAAGTTCAATAAAAGTGTATGATTGCCATATTATTGTAGCCTTCTTTTCGTCTGATTAAATATTTGAGACCATTTTTCTCTGAAATCTTCTAATTTGATTTTTTGGGGTTTTTTATCCTCTTTCTGTTTTTTCAATGAATGCACGCACTAGTATGTCTTAGTCCTGTTCTAGTCCAAATAACAGCAATGTCTTTTCTTACTCTATTGATAGACAACATCTTCTTACAAGAGGTACACTTGCAAGTATTCAAAATCTTAACTCCAGGGAAAACACAGCTAGTTTGATATTAGAATGTATTTTTAATTTGCAGGGTCAATAAGCAGACAACAAAACCCAGCTTAAAAAAAAAAAAAGGAGGCTCTCTAAAAGTTGACTGCTGTGATGCTGAACTACATTATATACACCATATATGATGTTACCAAATATTGGACAGGTTTTTTCAGTCAAAACAGATTTGTTTAGTAATGTGCTCACTCGGTCTCTTGATTCTTCATTTATAAAAGAAGCTTGTGTGAAGAAGGGTATTGCTAAGCCATATGGGATCAAATCCATTACAAAGATATAAGACCGAGTATTTTTCAGAAAGATATTGTCAATTTTATATAGGAAGACACTGAAGAAGAGACAAAAAAAAAGTATGCTTCATATAAATCAGCCAAATGTGAAGTCGAGGATGTATGGAAGCTGTAGTAGAGCAGTGATTGTCCTGCTTTGGGAGTCTGTTGAGACTGCATGCTTGGTTGTTGGAAACTTGGAAATTGAGTACAGACACAGAGAAAAGGCAGAGAGGGGAACTTGTAGGTGTTCACTGCTGATAGCCTATGGAGCATGCATTAAACTGCATGCAGTAATCATAAATCACTTTAAAAATTTAAACAAATCCAGATGACCTAGTGAGAGAATTAAGAGCTAATTACATTAAAGCAGTGAAGATCAATTGCATGTATGTTGGTGGCTTCACTTTATTGTCTTGAGGAAGCCAATCATAATAAGAAAGGATAGACCATAGTTAACCTAATTCTGATGACAGAAACCTTCTTTTCAGCATCAGATAAAAGTTTTTCAGCATTTCCACAATAACCTTTATCTTAAGAACTTTACATTTTTGCATTATGAATTATCTAAAACTGGAATTAAGCATTGAGAGTTCTCATATGTAGGATGGACATCTTTGACCTATTTAAACAAGGGCAAAAATATTTCTCTGGAAAACTTTAAGCTGCAGATTCCAAAATGGTAACAGCAGCAGCTGGACAGGCACCAGAATTTAAGTAAAAACTATACACTTTTAAGTGAAATATAACAAAGATAAACCAATGGCCATTTGAATAACTTTTTTTTTAATAATGTAAGGCTAGATTTCACTTTTCATAAGAATAAACTAGTATAAATAAGAGTTGTCAGATTATGCCAAAATTGTCTTTGATTTGTGTATTTACCTGCTCTGCAATGTCCAAGTTTGCTATGGTAGCATTAAACAATGGCAGTCAGATATCATTTGGAGGAGCCAGTATCATTACAGTACTAATATGTTTAGTTTTGTATATGCCTATTTGCTAGTGCACATCTGCTTCTGTCTATATGACATTCTGTCCAAAAGAAACAGAAACTGGATTCTGCCCTGGCTCCAAAATATCTCTTATGTTTTGTCTGCCTGGCACAATGCAGAACTGTCTCAGACCTAGCCCATTTAAAAGTGTAATAAAAAAAATTAAAAATATATATAAATACAAACAACAAAAACCACCAAAAAAATCCCACAAAAGCCCCAGTCAGAAGTCATGCTGCTAAAATAGGTTGGTCTTACAGGTAGTATCTGATTTTGGCATCATAACCAGTTTATGTAGCTCTATCTTCACAGAAGCCTATATGACACTTCCTTGTATCATATTAGTGCACTTATTATTTCTTTACACTTAAGTATATATCCTTGCAAAGAAGATAAGATACTTAATGTGAAATATATAACATATATCATGTAGTTTAATTAATTTACCAAATACTTTAATACCCTCCAATGGAAAAAAACATGTGGATAGAAATTTTAAAAAGCAATTTGATCAATATAATTTATTTTTTTATGTAACTGCATGAAAGCTTTCCTAATATTCAGTAGATTGAAAGCTGGTGTTTGTACCACTTGTGCAGTATCATATAAACATATAAGCCTATTTATTGATGACCACCAGTAAAAATAATGATGTTTTTCAAATATTTTTGTATTTAGATGTTTATAGGAACTGAAACCTATAAAGACAATCAGACCTTTAAATTGCATTACATAATCAAATTTTTATACACAGAATGTTATAATTGGATGGAATGGAAGCTGAACAAAAAAACTGATAAGAACCAATGGTAAATTTGCTACAGTTTTGTGTAAAATTTTACTTTTTCAATGAGCAACTACCCAGAAGCTTTTCATATATTTTTATTTCACTGCTACACACTGGAAGTGAAATCTGTTTTCCATACAAAAGGAAAGTTATACTTCCTTAATTGAGCAGAAAAACGTCAAAAGAAGAATCAAGGGGAGTTTTAGAAATTGAAGGCACATTTCATTTTTACATATTTAAATGGAAATAAGAATAATTTTATTACTTCTTCATGCTTTAAACAATGTTTTTCTTTGAAATGCAACCTAGCTATTCTTTTTAATTCAAATGATGACATTACAAATCAGATAAGAAAATCAACAGAAAAGCATTAAAGTAATACCGTTTGCAAAATATTGTCAATATCAATTTCTTTTTCTGAATTGAAAAAGTGAAAATGTTTATATATACACCTCAGATATTGATGTACTACGCAAATGTCATCCTTTCCACACAGTCATGCTCTGCTCATGTGTTCTGTATTGTTACCCTGCTTAGATATATTTTCTCTTGAATTAGGTTTCCTAGACAGATATGTTTATGCTTTTCCTACTTGGTCATGATTAGAGTTTTTTCTGATCATTGTCCAGGTGCACTAACTTCTTCCCAAAACAATCCCAGTGCTAATTCACTGTGAACAATGTGAAGATCAAATACAACAATGAACATTTCATTTCAAAATGTAGATGAACAATTCTGGGATTGTTCAGTACTTTCTGAATAAATCAGCACTTATAGTAGCTGTGTTTCTCTGTGAGACTATCCAGCAACACTCAGCTCCTATTCCAGTAAACCAAAATAGAATGCAGTGAGTGGTGTGTCCCATCATATTTTATTTAATGTTTCTTTATAATTATGAGGACTAAATGGAAAAATAAGATATGTAGCTTTCAGATTATTTTTCTGTTTTATATTTCAGTATTTTTCATTTAATTTTATCAAATTGGAGGAAGATGTATTTCTATTTTTATTTTTAATAGTTTATAATAAACATATATACTGAAAAAGTACTTCAGTGTTTTAATATTTAAAGTTATTACAATTTAATGGTAATTGCTCTTTCTAATTTTAATAGATAGAAGAGGCATTGTGGGGAATTGTGGTTTCTGACACCCAGCATATGACACTAGCACACCAGGAGTAATTATCTGAAACTCTTGAATAGAAACTAAACCACAAGGCAAATAAGTTCTAACAACAGAATTTTCGCAATTGTCACTTTTAGTCTTACACATTGGTTAAGTGTTTCTTGTCAAGCACACATTAATGTACATTTAAAATTAAAATGGATGACTTTATGTTAATGATGTAAAATAATAAAATTTTGCTCATGCACGATAAACACTGTGCCATTTATACTATTTTCTATTGGTTTGTTGTGAATAACCCCAGCCATGCATCCTGTGTTTATACAGTCTGTATGTGTCTATATAGAAGGATCACTTCAGATACATTCTGGGTGTAAATAATCAGCTTTTTAAAGAACAAATTGTTAAAAAAAATTTTAAGAAGAGAAAAATGGTATCCTATTGAAATTGCATAAGCAAATCTAGAAAGATAACTGGGGTTTCAATTACATTAAAAAAAGAAAAAGAAAAAAAGGGAAATAGGCATAAAGCTAGCTTTCAGAGCAGGGTAATTATAAATACCGGTGGGGCTAAGAGCAGCATGAATCTCAAAATAAAAAAAGAAAAAATAGGTAACTAATCATAACACCTTTTCTTTTTCTGGCTGTTTAGGATAGCTACAGAAAGCATAGCTGATCTGAGATGACCATATATATTTTATTTATTGATTTACTCAGCATATCTGTCAGAAAAAAAAAAAAGGAAAGCAGTGGCAGAATGGCTATTAGTAATCCCCTAAAAACTCCATCTTCAGTTTTCCAGTTACACAGGTAGAAAGATGCCAAGACAGGTCTCACTTTCCCTCTTCACTTTACGCTTCTATGCCTGAGTTCACCTTCCCATCCCCACCCCGCCTTTCTCCTCTCTGTGATTTAAGAACTGAGTGTCAGCCTTAATTCTGAATTTCCTGACTTTTATGGTTTAAGTCAGTCTCTTAATGTTATCTAAACATACTTTCTTGGTCTTTAATATAAAGAAGCTTTGGTTCTAAAATAGGAAGACTTTGATCTGATACACTAGAGGGGGGCTGCTGGGGGAATGTGGTGTGATTTCCATTATTTTCCGGCTCTTTCCCACTGTGCTACTTTTGATATAATTTTCCTTTCATTTCCCTTTAACCAGCTTCCAAAGATTCACTGTGAGGACCACAAAGAACCCTGTCACATGAAGGATAGAACTGACTTTGCCAGACTGCCTTCAGTGATATTTGCTTTTTGGGTCTTTATATAAAGGTGAAAAGAGTAGATCTTTATGATTAACATACAAACATTATATTTAGCCATTTTTTTACACTCTCTCCCTCAATGACAAGTTAAGTATGATGATCTCTGCTACAATTATTCAAGTTTTGTTTTAAACATACTTTAACTGACAATAGAATGATGTATGTGTCAACATGGATGCCTGCACTAGCAGATGTCAGACCTGGCATGTCCATATGGTAATCCTAAATGATGCCTAGCTCAAGTTTGGAAATTACACAGCAACTTCTAGCAGACTAATGGGCACTACCTGTTTGGAAGAGATAGAGTGTGGATGCAGCACTGAGCAAACGGGGTCACAATTCTGCCTGGGTTGGGATGTTAGAGCTTTTTGAACTCCATGCAGATCAGATGTCATTTATGGTACCTCTACCCCTATGGGACCAAAAGGTGTGAGGTATTAACAAATAGAGTTGGGAAATGTGTAATAAAATGTTCCAGGTGAGAAAACACAAATCAGGGAGGGTTCCATACAAAATAGCTTCTAAAATAACAAAATGCATTGTAAGTAAGGACAGGCCTAAATACCGGGTTTTCAGCTTCCTTTGATGAAAAGAGCTTTTTGAACTCCATGGAAACATTGAAAAAGATAATTAGCAGCCTTAGTGATTGAGTGACATGAGCGGAATTAAAAAAAAGATCACTTATTTACATGTCAAAACGTCCATCACAACCGGTTGGTATGGGAACATACTGCCTTTCTTTGGGAAATGAGGAAGTGCTAAGAAGAAGTATATGTTCACTGAACACTGGATGAATATATGTCCTCAGAGATATTCAGGTGTCCCTGAATTCACAGCATTGAGAAAACATGATCCAGCCTGCTGTGTACTGCTCTTGTTCTGCTGCCATAGATGGAAGAAGGACACCACAAAGGACTCAAAAAAAGCTTTGACATACATTCATAACTATCAGCAAACAGGTCATGACTTCCTGTCACAAAATGTACAGAACCTACCAAAACTAGGGAGAAAGGAAAAAGGAGAGGTAAAACTTAACAAAATACTTGGTTAGGGCCGTGAAAAAAATGAGAATAATCTTCTGTAGAAGGTCAGCAATGATGCAATGCTCCTAACAGCAAGAAAGTACTGTGAGAAAGAAAATGTAAACACTGCATTTGGTTTGCCAGACAGGAGTGGGTTGCAGGAATAAAAATGGCAATATGCCTGATTATAAGGGCTCATCCATTACTAGCTGCCTTCCATAAAAGGCTGACATCAATATCAAATATAAAAAGATATTTTATTCAATGAAAAGTAAGTGTTCTTGCAAACTCTCAGTGAATGAGTCGAGAAGCAATGGGTTGATTAGATAAATAAAAAACAGTCATCACTCAGTTGATTAGCAAAGGCTCAGCAAATGCATTATTAGAGTTATAAATAAAGTGGATAGCTATGATCAAACTGTGGATCTAGACAAAACATAACAGGGACATGGGGATGAATCTTTAATGTTTGCTGAAAGCATTTTTTGAAATACCTAATGCTTAAACCCACTTATAGAAATCTAAATGTCTCTTTCTGTGAGGGAGGTGCTAAAAACTGCTGTAAATCTAGCCCATGAGGCCAACATGAGGATAGTTGCTTTAGTCAGCAATATTTGTTTTGTGCATAGGGAGCAAAACACTTGAATTAAGTCACACCACACAGTGACAGCATGGAAAATTTCTAAGGGAAACAATTGCATTCAGTGAAAAAAATTCTCTAACTGAAATGTTTCAGGAAATGGGAAAGTTGTTTCGTTACTCTCAAAGACAAATTGCAGGTTTTAATAAAAAAGAGTAATCATAATATGTGTTCCATATTCCTCCTAAACATTCACTGTTTTACAAAATTACTTTTGAACTGTTCCAGTCTTGTATTTAGCATAGTTAATACCTTCACTGCAATAAATTGCAGTTGGATAAAAATACAAAGCTCAATGTGCTATGTACAAGAAGCCAAAAACTACTGTTAGATTTTTGCAATGTACACATTCATGCATATTTACATCCCAAAGGTACTATTTTATATTTCTGCCTGCCTTTTTACTGTGTAAGAGTTCCCTCTACTGGCTGAGCTACTGTCCTTGATTTCCATTTCACCTCGTTGATTCAAAAGATTTCAGAATCCAAGTCTGACAATTTTTCTTGTAGTTTTTCTGAAACTCTTATAGAGTTACACTGAATTCTTTTGAAACGGAGGAGCCTTTAAAAAAAGCAAACATGCCTCCCACCAGTATGGACTAAAAATGCTTAAAGCCAGTACAGTGGTGACAGACAGTCCCTAGCCAAAAAAGATTGACCAAAAGAAAATTCAATGAATCATTGAACATAGAGGTAATTGAAATACCAGGAACAATTTAAAAAAGCAGGATTCAGTGCATTGACTTAATTCTCCAGTCCTTAAAACGGCCAAGTTACAAGACTCACATGGTATAATGCATTATAGTAATAGTGTTTTCTTCAAGCTGCTCCAAAAGCTATTCTCATTAGTCTTCTTTATCCTGGAAACTTACACAGCTGTGCACTGGGTGAAAGGAACTCAAATCAAGATATTAGTTTGTGAAGACTGATTCATCTCTATTCTTCTTTCAAGGTCCACTGGTGAAATTCCAGGATTTCCTTACTTAGTAAAATTGGTTATTTGATCTTTATCCACACTGGGCACAATACTCTTACAGATGACTAATAGAAATTCCTGAATCCTCTCCAAGAAATGTATACCCTTTTTTTGTCTTGACTTTGAGGAAGCTGAGCAAATCCATCATGCTGTTTTTACCTGAGTGAAGGAATCTTTCTTGACCATTTAGCAAAAGCAATTGGACTGACTCCTAAATTCTTCAAAATCTATACTCCATCAATGAAAGACAATGCATTAATAAGGGGTAAAAATGGAAGAAGACCAGTTTAAATATTGGAGAGAAAATAATAACACAGGCTGTCCTGCCCCTCTCACTGGTAAACTGGAGACAGGAATTTAGAAAGGAAGGTTTATGTCTCTTCTTATTCAAGCTTTTGTGATCAATAGAATGCTCAAATATTCCTAAAATGAAACCAAATCAAGACATAAACACTACAGAATATTGAATAAGATCATGAACACTATAGGATATTGATAAGAATATCCCATTTAGAGTGGAATAGGTATAATATTTTAGAGGAAAAAGATAGATATTATTGTGTTACTGTTTTATCCCTATACTTCAACATCAGAAATTCATTTTTCACTGGAGAGTAGTGAGGGTGGCCCATAGGGTCAAGATTTCACAGAGCTGTAAATTTTGTTGCTATAATTTCAGTAGAGAACTTAAAAAAGTAAAATTTACAAAAAAAATTCAAAAAGGGGGAGCTTGAATGACTTGAACACAAGAGAAAAATTTGATCTCAGTCTTCTGAGACAGTTCTTAATCAAGAAGAAGCTACAGAGTTTATTTTGTAATCTGACCTATTTCCTTCAAAGAACATCAGTGAGACTAATTAAAATGTATGAATGTACCATTTTACTTATGTACATTTATTAAAATGTAAAAGTTTATGGCACAAGTTCTACTTTACAATGCACCAATAATCATACTTTTCAGAGAGAGAGCCTATAGGACAGAAACAGCAGTTCATACTATCTGTAGCATCAAGATATCACCTTAGTATAACATGAGTGTGCATTGACTTGTTTCTTTCTGTTGCATCACTCTCATAGCAAAGTTTGAAACTGAAATTTCTACATTGAATGTAGTGTGCTTTCTGGTTACAGGTTGGTCTGTACAAATCAGACAGCTAGAACAAGGGGATCACAGTGCAATAATCTCCTGGCTTCCAGAGGACATCAATTTAAATCTGCTTTATTATTGTTTCAAAGTAAAGGAATTAAAGTTTGACTAAAATATTCCTCTCTTTCTTGAAAGACAGTTAGGTCAGGGCAGACTGTTAGAAATACTCAGACTCAATTTCAGAAGTGAGATAAAACATGAACTTAAAAGATTTTCTCACTGGCTGAGGTTAAATTACTATTTTACGCTGCTTCACTTTTATAAGCAGTTTTACAGTAGAAGAGTTTTACCTATTCTACTTAAGTTGAGTAGTACATAAGATATAACACATTCTGTAATGATGTTTATAATATGCTCCAAGCCTGCAACTTCCCCATCTTCTAACAAATATATTTTTGTTTCATTATTAATATTTATTATCAATCTCTTTTTAGTGCCTAGAACCCAACTAAAGCTGGAGTCCCATCGTGCTAGTTTAAAACAAACCTGTAGTAGCAATGGTATTTTCCAGAATAGTCAGTATATTATCTAAAATTTTAAATACAAATAACTCATTGCAAAAAATGACATAAGCTTTATTCCTACGTTACAGAAAGGGAACACACAATGCAAGAGAGATGAAGTGGAATGTGAGAACAGCTCTGAAGTGAGAAAGAAAGCTCATTTGCACATCCTACCTATTGAACCAAAATCTCTAGGCAAGAATTGAACACTGACAAAACACAGCTGACACAAATCACCAGGCTCTTTTGTACAGTTTGGAAAAAACACTGGAAGCCAACACAGGAGCTGAAGTTGGACTTTTCGGGACACGGTCTGTTAAATCTGTTGTTTTCTTAAATATAAACTTCTGTGGTTAAGAGGTTTTAGTTACATACCCAGGTACTTGTTCTGTTTGGACATCACAAGTTGCAAACACCAGTAAGCTCTGGCTACAGCTGGAATACTCTAAAAGATACAAACATACTTCAAAAGATTTCATGCAATAAAGTCAGGAGACACTGTGGTTCTCTCCTGGCCCATCATACATGTACATAGCCAAAAATCACCAGACTCTCTGAGGACCACCTGATCCAGCATTGCTGGAGTTGTGCCAAGGGTACCATGTGCATTGGGGTCTGGAGAAGCTGTTCCTGGTGAACCTGAGGCAGGAATGGCAGTGGGTATACTTTTGGAGGAGTTTTGTGGTTCCTAACAGATCATTTAGACACACTAAAGAAAGCCCTGGGAGCTGTAATTTAAAAGCCTGCTGTGATCTGGAAAACATTTCATGTCCTTTTACTTTTTTTCTTTTTTTAATGGTTATGTGATTCATATTGAAGAGAAATTAGTGTGGATCAGTGATGGGTATAATGGGATGTCAAATTAGGTGAGATAAGAGAGTTAGCAATGATCAAAAGTTAAAAGCAGAAAATATTGTAGATCTTTCTTGATATTATTCAACCATCTGCAATGTAGTCAAATAATGAACACATTTCATTAGGGAACAAATGTATTCATCAATTAGGGAGGGAAAAGCAAGAATCAAATGAACAATTCACAAACATTACTTAGCCATATTAAGAGCAGAAAAGAATTCTTAAGTTGAGGAAATACATTGTCACTGAATACATTTTTATAAAACAAATAGAGTACACAGTGCAGATAATTGGAGATCTGTCCTCTGGAAAAGGCCTTCACTCTACAAATATAAGAACATGACATCTTTATTGCCTAAGTAAACTTAGGCAAATGCTCACAAAAAATGAAATAAAAGATATTTATGAGAAATTAAACAGAGGACGGAGTAAGTAACCTAAAGCAGATGTTACTTTGAACAAATGTATTTTATGAGTCTTCCCACTAGATTAATTAATCTGAGAGAATCAGTGGTGCTGTACTGGTGATGTTAATCACAGCAAGCAGATGCAAAATGGAAGGCCATTTTATCTCTGGTGACAGCAGAATCTGTCTCCTTATCAGATTTTGTTTATCTCTGTATTGACATCTCCAGCAATGTTTCTGTATCCATCAGTGTCACAGGAACCTACTCTGACCCACTGCAATCATTATCCTTATAACTGACTTTTTTTTTTTGTTTATTTGACAAATTTCAGCCTTTTTTAAAGTACACTTTTAAAAAATCCTATACTGAGGCAGATTTTGATTAAAAATACAAAGGGAGGGAGGAATCTGCTATAGAAACGTTCATTTGCATACAGTTTACAAACCTTTCATTAAAAGANCACTTTTAAAAAATCCTATACTGAGGCAGATTTTGATTAAAAATACAAAGGGAGGGAGGAATCTGCTATAGAAACGTTCATTTGCATACAGTTTACAAACCTTTCATTAAAAGAACTCTCTAGCAGATACATAAACATTCATTTCTGTGCTGTAAAAATACGGATGTGTATAAGTTCCTTACACTGATCTTTGGAAAATAGCTTTCACAGGTTTTGCCCTACCATTTGGATGGCTTTAAACACATCTTTGTTCATGATTCAGAATTAAGGTCATAGAATTGATACTCCTTTGATTATACATAATTGAGGGAAGGAACCGAAAATTGTAAGTCATCAGTGAATTTTCAGTTATTTGTAATGTAAATGCAGTTTGCTCTGTCTTTAGTCACTGAACAAAAAACAAACAAACATATTCTTTGCAAATCATCCATCCTTAAATGAAAGAGAGCCCTATTATGAGTGAAAATATTTTCTCTCAAACTCATTTTGTACTCTTGTTTAAGAAAAAAAAAAAATGCTAAAATTTTAAAAGTGTAAACTCACAGGAAAATATTCTTTTTAACTGCAGGAAAGAAAGTAAACTTGTGAATATTATTGAGAATGTACTCTTATCGAGGACCTACTAATCTACTCCATTCTACTGCTAAGAAACAATAATCTAAGCTCTGAGGAAAAACTGAAAGTCAGAAAAAAGGCCTCCAAACTGCTTAATCACAGAGATTCTCAAAATTCCATCAGATGTTTTTCCAGATTGTGGTACCATTTTGCAACCATATACATTCTTAATCTAAATTTGTCTTGGTTCTGAAACTCAGTTTCTTACATAAGACATAGACATTACTACTCAAATATCCCATGTTTAACCTTCACCTTTATATTATAAATCAGTATAATTCTTCCATTTTCTCTCCATTTTATGTTTATCCAGTTTATAAATAGCAGCTTACAGCAGGTACTACTAGGCTTAAGCTGCACTTACATTTAATAGAAAAGCTCAATTGCTTTCTGTGTTTCAATGAGACTCATACTAATAATTAGAAATACCATTTTGTTTTTCACAGCTAGCTCAATGCCTAGTATATGCCAATCACTTTCATGCAGGGCTGCTCTCAATTATTTGCCAGTTATTTGCCAATTTTAAACTGGGTCTTTTTTTTTTTACCTTTTTTTATTTTAATAAGTTTAGCACATTAGCCATTTAAATTTATCTTGTTGATAGCTTATTTCTTCAGTTTCTCAAGTGTAATCCTGGCTTTCACTTGCCCTGCATTCCTTTTGAGTTTGGTGTCCTGCACAATTTCCTGCTACTCACCTAATATTACTTCATCCACTTCCTAAATTAAAATATTGACCAAATCTGCATGATCAGTACATGCCACGCAGAACACAAGCACTATTTGAGGTTGGAAAGCACCTCTGGAAGTCACCTGGTCTGACTCTCCTGCTCGAGTAGGATCAGCTACAGCGGCTGATTGGGCTGATAATGGTGTCAGTCATGATCATGTGAGGCAAGGCAGCCTGGCTGATGATTCAGCTGCTGCATTGGTGTGGCCCTCCCACAGCCCTTACCTCCTGTGGAAAGCTGAGGGGAAAAAGCCTAAACTCTTCATCAAAACCACAAGGTTTAGGAAAGATATCTTTGCACCAGACAGGTTGTCTGTGACACCGAATTCCTTTGGAATAAAATTGCATATTTATCCTGATCTCTGAAGAGCCTGGTGTATTTTGTATGGCATATAAACATCACTAAGATCATGTTGTCCTAGTGCATCCTATCATAAAGCTAAGTGCTGAATCTTAAATTGAATGGCTTATAGATGAGGTCTAAATGTGGCCTAATGCAAAGTTGCCAATAAGCTGAAGTGTTTTTGAACGGTCTGGCATGGAATCTAAATGTGTATTAAATTTCCTTTAATAATCACAAATGTAAGCATACTAGCTTTTCTTGATTTTCTTTCAAACTCAGAATTGCTTTCTCCAAATTCAGTGACAACATTAAAGTATTCAAAGCCAGATAAGCTGGGCAGTTTTTCAGGCCTTTAGTGAATGATTTAAAAATTAAAAATTGAGTCAGAGAGACATTGTTTTATCATAAGTCACCAATAAAAAAATAGCATAATAATGTTCTACAAAAAACTGTCCTGAAGCAATCTAAACTGGCTGCTGCTAAGCCTCAGGCTGCTGAAAGCATGTGCATATATGTATTTGTGTGTTCACAGGTTTTCTCCCCAAGGGGAAAGAAAGAATTCACCCTGCAGTTCTGCCTAAACATTAATTTGAGCAACTGTGATATATTTTTTGGCAGGAAAATGTGAAATGGAAAAGACAGATTGTTTACTAAAAGAAAGCAAACAGAAAAAAGATACATTTACACTGGGCTGAAAATGACAGAGATTTGCTGATACACAAGCCTCTTGCTTTGTAAAAGTTCAAGGCAGCTCATAGTATCATATCCTAATGAAGTGAACTGTGCAAATAAAAAGCCAGTTCAGTGGCAACCACAGGGCGTGATCTGGAAAGGTTAGACTTGACTTGAGGGTACTGCCTGATTAATAGGGAAACAGATATCTTTCTCTACAGAAGATAATTTTTCCAAATAATTTTTCCTCCCAAATCGACCATTTGTCTCAAATGCACAAAGGTATTTTGTGGATTTACTTTTTTTGAAAACAGAAGTAAATCCTGCAAGTGCATTATGGATATTTTCCTGGACCCTGTGTGATTGTATAAGGGCTGGGAGTCAAGGTGGTAGTAATGATGCACCAGTGTGATTCTTCATAAGGAAAACAACACCTGCTGGATGACAGGTTTTTCAAACTCTTATAATTTATCTAATAGACTACCAGTCCTACTTAGCATGACCTAGGAAATTTTTTTCCTTTGGTGAATGTCAATTCTATTTTGCCCTTTTAAATGTAGGCAAAAACTCTATCACCCAAGTTCTGTGCTAATCTACTTTAGATAGACAACATGATTTTGACAGCTTTATTCAAGCTTTGTTCTCCACAGCCCATTTCTGGGCAGTGACAGTCAGTCCCACATGTTGCTGTAAATTACCTATTTATTCTTTAATACCACAATTGCACTCCTTTGGCAGAAACACCATGTGAGGCAAAGGCTCCAGTTTCACAAAGAGACCCTTAGAATTACTTTAGGCTGTCTTTGCATATGAGTTCACACAACACATAGCAGAATATCTTTCTTCTATTAATAGGAATACTACCCTTAAATACTTTAGATGCCTTTTCACCACATCTAATGAATGAAGATCTATCCAATAGGGATATTCATAAGTTAGCAGAGAAATTGTTGCCAGAAACTGTCAGAAGAATCCATTACTACCTGAAAAGCTCAGAATAATTTGGGTTGAGACAAATGTCTGGAAAGGATCTGTGCTAAACTCCAGACCAGAGCAGGTACAATCTTAATCTTCTTTTTTAGTGCTTCCTCCCATATTAAAGGTTGTATATACACACATGCACATATGTATATGCAAAGAAGATTCTGACTAAAGAATCACATATGGAAATAATCTAAATTTGTATTTTCCTGGTAGCCTAGTACACCAGGTAGAACTGACTGTTTAGACTGAACTTAATCCTTTGGTGCAATCATTCTAGACGCTGCTAGCTTCTAATGAGATCAGGTGAAAGATTCCCTTGTCTTAACCAGAGGCAATTTTGTTCCTAAATAGGAAACTTTTACTTAAGTATATAGCTACAAAACATACCTAAGATTTAAAAATACAACATGAAAAAAAGTTGAGAAAGAGAAAAGAATCACACATAAATGTGCTTGTATTACAGAAGCTCAGGCAATGTGCTGCAGCAAATAACTTAGATTTCTGTATGTACTGAGAAAATTATGGGGAACCGAGAACTAAAAGGCATGCATAATCTAGTTACAGCTGACTTAGTCTGCAATGTCAATGATAAAAAGTGTGAAAACTGAGGCAGACTGGCAAGAAATTAGAAACATTCATGACTGCTAATACCCACTACTGTCTTTGAAAGAAATATTAGTATTTTAGCAGTGCAAAAGATATTTTTCAGTTATGCATAAAGAAGAGGTCGTTGGATCCAGGAAGAATGCAGCAAGGGTCATGCTGAAAATGTGGAAACCAAATTAATTTGTTTCTCCTCAGGCAAATCGCAGTTCAGGCTTACCAGCTAATTACCCTAACCTTGACCCAAGTGGCAATCTGACTTCTCAATAACTTACAGGTGATTCACTCTTTTCTGTTACTTGAGCTGTTTCCCCTCCTGAAACCAAGGCGATCCATTTGGATCAAATTATGCATGACAATTTTGGGATGTAAGTTAAGAAATGAATACAAGCCAAGCTAAACCTATTTCTTTCTACCAGCACAGACTGAGGTTTCACAGGTGAAAGGGTTTATTTCCCCTCTTTATTTTTTTTCTTCCTTTCAAGATGATCCTTTGCATTTTTGTTTACACAGTTGCTGGGAATTGAGAGAAGCTGAGGTCTCAGATGTTTATTAGAGCGAAGTGATGACATACAACATCCGCACAAAGGGTGAGATATGAGATGTGAGTCTGGATGCCAAGCAGGTAGTAATTGGCAGCCTGGGTAATCAGCAAGTATAAAAAAAGCAGATCTGAGCATTCATCCAGAATGCAGACTGAGCCTGAAATGGCACATGTTCACTTAAGTAGTTACAGGTGAGAAGCCTGCTTAGTTTCTGCCTGCAGCATTAGTAAGGGTTACAAAATGAGGGAACTTCACCTGAGGAAAGAATATTAAAGAGAAAGCAAGTTGGCCTAGTTAGAACATATAGGAAAGTTGGGAGACCCCAATCAAAAAACCTAAAGATATATTCCAATGACTTAGTAATACTTTCAATTTAATGAATTTATATATATATATACATACATATATATGGTAAATTTCTGAAAAAGCAATAACATCAGCAGTGCTTTGACCAATAAATATTTATAAATAATTTATTTTCTTGAACTGCTGATCAATATAAAAAAAACTTTAATGAAATATATGTAAACAGGGAGATTCCAAAATTATTTTGCAGAAAGCAATAAAACATTTTTACTGTAATTTTGCAACAGAATATTTAACCCTAACCTAAAAATCTATCATCTTATCAGACATTAGCTAAAACCAAACTAACTGCACAGTCAAAAAACCCCTTTAGAAAAATTCTGATTCCTTACTATTTCTTGATAGATTATTTCCTCAATATCGAAGAAATTTTTAAATTTCTTCCATTTTTGTGGTACATGGGTGATGTTTATTTTTTAACCATACATTACATAAGTGAAAACATGATTAAAAAAAGAAATACTGTGGTGTCCAGACATCTGGGTATGAATATTTCAGATTGCATATAAATATGATGAAAGGACATTTTCAGGCTGGAAGCAAAAGATACCAGAAATGAGAATATTTCTTAAAGGAGTAAAAAACCTGCTATTTAGCATTGTTTGGGTCTGTCTGGTCTTTGGACTGGGTTATAGCAGAACGTTCACAAGTTGTCTGTATCAAACCTCATATACATACATTTGCTGGTAGGCATGGCAGCAACTCATATTTGGTTTGTATGAGAAATCACTGCAACATTTTTATTCCTTCCCTATGCTTATGAATTTACACCTTCAGGTTTACTGAAGAACAGAGAGATCATTTGAATAAATTTGCTGTACAAGGCAGAGATTCCCATTTTTCCAAGGAAAAGTCGTAATAGAAGTACAGCTGGGATTCCAGCAGAGAGGCTGGCTCCAGGTCACTGTCTCTAAAACCAAGCAGACATCAAGAAAACCCTCCTCAATTAGCTTTCTAAAATAATGTGGCTGTCATCATCCTTGGTTATGGGCCTACATAAGTCTGATGGTTTTAGTTCAGAACTGGGTGGAAACACCACTTTCATGTAGTGGCTGCAATTTTGCCTGTTTCTGTTTTCCAAATTTAGTGCAGTGGTTTGGGTGTCTCCTAAGATTATTTGTTCCTTTTCCCCTCTGTGAGATAGGATTAGGAGAAAAGCAAAGCAAGCCTAAACCTAAAAGGTTTCCTCTTTAACTAAAAACCAAGCTGTGTTAACCCATGACAATAAGCAAGATGGGAATTTTTGTTTTAGTAATATTTCTCTGTGTGTTACATTTAATGCTGTGTATCTTATTGAATTCATACCCAGAAAAAAAAACCCAAAAAACTCACACTTTTCTGATTTTTTTTTTTGT
Organism: Alaudala cheleensis; assembly: GCA_013398995.1. Lineage (NCBI taxonomy): Eukaryota > Metazoa > Chordata > Aves > Passeriformes > Alaudidae > Alaudala > Alaudala cheleensis. The sequence goes on from VWYE01011266.1 coordinate 33,483, forward strand.
TAATAAACAAATCAAAACTGCTAAAACAGGGTGATAATACTTATTTTCTTAATTATTGTGAAATAGCCCAGGTAAAGGATCTTTACACTGCCCTCTTGAAATATCTAAGGTCTTATAATTTTTAGCTTTTGAAAATCATCCTCCAGCTTCTATTTAGGAAGCTTAAGGCTCTTCTGTGTTTTTATTAACCTCCTCAAGCCACTTAAATGATTTAACAGAGTAAATGCTTCTTAATGTTAGGCTGCTATAGAGACTGCAACATTTAAGCACTTCATCTCATAGATCTAAAATTCAGGGAGGCATACGGATAAATTACAAATCTTTTGTTTTGCTGTCTGTAGTATAAAAGGATTAGACAGCACTGGCATCACATGTTTTGCATAATTAGAAATCTAGGAAGAATCTAAATAATTTTTTTTATTAAAAATAAAAAAAAGTTCCAGGTAATAAATTGGGCCAGATCCTCAGTTTGTATAGATCATCATAACACTGAAATCAATTTAATTATATTGATTTGCCAAAGTCTAAGAAGCTGCCCTTTCATGGAAAGTTGATCTTACCATTAGAATAAGCAAATCAATGCAACCAAGCTAAAAGTCATGACAAATGCAAATTTAAGCTACAAAGCAACTAAGCAAACAAATATTAACATCTTTAAAACAACATTTTTGGGGTTTATTTGTTTGTTTTTATTTTTTTTAATTCTAGATGGAAGAGGTTTTTTTGCCAATTTTACTTTTTTTAAAAACAGAATTTATAGAAATATAACAAGACAGTCTCAAGTAATGTGTAAAATACAAATATTGGTTCTATACCATCAAAGAGATGAGTAATTCTTTGTAGAAAAAGACATTAAGTTTTCCCTTTAAAAGTTTTCTTTTGGGTTTTACTCCAAAATCAAGATCTTCCATTGCTCCTTTGTGGAAAAATAAATACAGAAATTTAAAAAACATGGAAGAATTACAGCCTCATGTAGAAAAAGGTCCTTCTGCTCAGTCTAATGAATGGGCTTCTCCTCAATCTAAATAAAATTAGGCAGTTCAGAATTGGGCCCAAAATTATATAACAATTTATGCAGTGGGAAACTACCTAAAGCAGCCTACAAAAAAACTGAGAAAAGCAGTAGTTGTGAAAATGATGAACTCTGTGCTACAGAGATGTACTTCAATTCACCAGGCCTTCTTAGTGTATAACATCTGAGTGGAAAAGGAGTCACTGTTTTTTCTAGGAGATAGCTGGAGGAGGCTCTGTTACTGTGATCCTGTCATTTCATACCAGAGCATCAGAGACCTCCTATGGGACATGAAAGTCTTGGGCACCAAACCCCACATCTCGCCCTCCCACGCAAGTGTCCTAACCAGCAGGCTGAAGGCACTTGTTGGGGAGGAGCACTCTCACTTCCAGCCACTTGTTATGAAGCTTTTTTTTCATGTCAAAGAGGCAGAAGATTCACCATGCCTGCGAGAGCCTACCCTTCCACCTTGCCTCCCACACACACCTCATTTCCTCTGAGAGGGGTGTGAATACATTTTACAGTTTATCATTTCAAATCTACATCTACAACCAGCACTCAACCCAGTGAGTGCAGAGTTTGACTCAGTGGATCCAGAGCCCTTTAGAAGAATGGTGGATGACATTTCAAAACAGTTTAACCTCACAGTAATGATGATCAGAAGATCAGAAATACAAAAGTCACACTTAAACCCAGGTCTTTCAAATTGCCATATAACCTTTGAAATGCCAAGTACATGGGGAGAATAGAGAAATATGTTCTCTTCTATTCCTCTTTCATATAACAAATTTGCATACAGAAACTTTAACAAATAAGTGACACAATTTCTGTCTTATAAATCCCAATATGTTTTATGCACATTATCTAGTATGATCAATCTTTTCTAGTCAGTTCTCAAAAGAAAGCTTTAAAATTTCCCTGGTGTTAGGAAAAAAAGTTAACTCATGCCACCCAAATCTGTGGGTTTCAAATGTTATGTGGAAGCTTGGAAGTAGTTTTGAGAATTGGAGTTTTTGGGGTCCAACCTCTAGCCCTGCTAATGACTGTAAGTGTTGAAAGCCACTGTCCAAAGGACTTGTTCTCACATTTCACAGGGTGAAATGAGAAAGGTAACTCAGACCCATGTGTAAATAAAAGACTACAGTTGTCTTTTTGGAGTTTCCAATTTTCATAGACCGAGAAAAATGAGATTGTCCCATTCTGTTGGGTGTCTAGTTACTAAGCAATGCTGTAATGATTCTTGCCATTTCCTTAATTTATTCATTTTTATTCAAGTAATTGCTGATATGAACCATGTCAAGTTAAAACCAATTAAGAATCATCGCAAAAATTTCCCCACCAGCATTTTTCTGATCAGAATACTGTAAAGAACTTCTTCATGCATAAAAGAACAAACATGTAAAAGAAAGCAATAGGCTAAAGCTTTGTGCTTCTTGCACTCACTACTTTCATCAAAAAATTTCTCATGAAAATCAGTTTCTAAGAAATTGTCAAAACATAGCTGGAACTGATCATTTCAAAGGAATACACAGCTTGTTTACTGAAGAGTCTCTGACTGAGACCTGCTAACAGCAGTTTATGTAGACATGCAAACAGCCTTGACTTTAATTTCACTCTGGAGGCACAGGCAGTCTTAAAACCTCAGCAAACAAGCTGAGAAGTCAAATCAACAAGGTTCACATCAGATCAATACTGAAAATGTGATAGAAATCAGTGTGTGCTATATCATTTCAGAAATAGATCCTGCCCTGCTCTCAAGTGCATATTGATCTTTTATAATGGGGTATTATAGCCTTTAATTACTTTGCAGCATTCAAACCTATAATGTCATCTATTTAAAGCAGTGCTTTCTTATTTATTCAGCCTTTAGGTACATTTATATCTATGGATTAAAATTGTGCACAGGACAAACCAAATATTTTTATGCAAAGCTTACAGAGTCATCTTTTCTTTTTTTTAATTTTTTTTTTTTTTAGTTTATAGTTTACTAAGCAGTTCCTGCATTTGTAATGAAAACACTAGAGATTAATTCAGGGGTTTATTTTAGAGACTTGCCCTTTAAATTTTCTTTTGTAAAGTGCATTTTCTGTCAAGACGTCTGGGACACCTTTGAGACCTGGTAGGTACAAAGGTGTTCCAATTTACAAAGCTGAGAATGCCACACAGCAATTTATCTACCCCTTGATAATTGTTCAATCACCAGTCAGACCATGTCCTTAATTAAAATAATTTTATTATATTTCATCATACTCAGAGCTTCAAATTTTCTTTCTTTCTACTTTAGGTTTTTGTTTAGTTTTTTTGTTTGTTTGTTTTCTACCCATCTGATAAAAGATAAACAGGACCTCAAAATATATGTTTGTGGAGTGGCTGTACTCTTTCAACATTTGAGTACTTTTTTTCCTTTTTCTTTTTTATCAGTCAATGACTTACCAGGCACTCCTACTCCAAACTGTATTAGAGAAACTGCACTTTAGACTCAGCAAAGACCAGGTAAAAGTTAAAGGCCATTAAAAAAATGACAAGCAGAATTAGAAAATTAGGATGGAATAAGGTGAAAAAACTCTCCACAGATACAAGAACATTGTGTAACAAAGCAATTATGCCTAAAAATATCTCAGTTGCTGCAATGAAATAATGTGCATCTGTGCAATGTGTTGGTTGGAAGACAGTGAGTATCAGCCATTCATTGCATCTAAGAATTCAGATTATTATTCTGAGGTGTAGCAGAAGGAGGAAAAATATCAAATCTGCATTCTCAAGAAAAAACAAATCTGTCAATGTAAAATGTAATTAATACCAACAAACTGGATGCAGAGACACATCTATCTCCAAGGCAGAAGTTACATCACTGTCATTTATTATGAAATAGCTAAAATATCTTCTCAGCAGCTCCTATGATATTGGCATATTTCTTGACAATAGTGTATTCAAACACAACAGGAAATTCTTGTATTACATACATAGAAGCAATATTGTCATGGTTATGTTTACACTCAACTATACTGACAATCCAGATTGTGTTACTGCTGCATTCTTGTCACAAATACCAAGGTAATGCCATTCAAATTACTATCTAAAATTCAGTCTTTTACATAAAAAGAATGGGAAAAAATCTGCTACTGGGACCTGGCACTGAGGTTCTAGCTGACAGATTTGGATGAATGTATCTTTACTATTATATTAAATATATTCTGCAGTACAGCAATTCTGTACAATTTGATGTGAGAGATATGTTGGAAGAAAATAAAACAATCAACCATATTAAAAAAAAAATAGCTCATCAAGATATTTTTGTACCCTGTAAAGCACACATCATTCCATTAGTGCCTTCCTCCTTCAAAGTTGGGCTGTAATTTTATGCTGCTAAAAGTAGAGATACAAGAACATCAAAAACTAACATCATAGACTTGTTCAAAGTCACTACTATAAGCACCAGTGTCCCAAAAAATCCAGCCCAAAACTCTGATAGGACTTTTCTTAATAGTAGACATTAGATATTAGATGTTAGGCTGATATTAGACACAAGATACTGGACCTAAAGGAAGTCAGGTTTGGAAAATGATTTTTAGCACATCCAGGAACCTGGGAATAAGCTAAAGTCACTGCTCATTTTTTTATTCTTTCTAGTAAGCAAGCTGTTAGCTAAAGAAAAAAAAAAGCAAACAAGCACCTCAGGATGATGTCTTAGTTGCAGTGTTAGTCTCTAGGTAAACCCAGACACAACAGTTCTGATACATTGAGGTGTAGATGAAAGGAAAGGTGAATGGAAGAAATAATTTAAGTATGAAAGATAAAGAGATAAAAATGAACTCTCCCTTAATAAAATAAATTTCTCTAAAGGGTTTTTTGGTCTTTTTAATAAGTGAGAAAATGATTGTCAGTATTTGCAGAAAACAAACTTCAGGCATGGGCCAGGAAACGAGGAGTAATGGGTGGGTAATGGTACTCACCAGATCTCCACCACTTCCCTGGTTCCTGCACTCACTTTTCTAGTTATGGTGAAGCCAGTGTTCTAGGGAGGTATCTCAGCACAGCTCAGTCCAGGGGATTTTAATACAGCCTGAGCTCCACAGGACTTAATGCAGCCAGGATTTATTATCTTGTCTCTTATTTCAGCCATATCTCTACTGCTTTCTTTATTATATATTTTTTTCAAAGTCCAATTTCATTCACAGCTAACTAAACCTGGTTTTACAATAATCTTTATTTCTTTGATTGTGGTTTCTCAGGAAAAGGGATTGGACTTTATCTTATACAACAGTGGAATGATTCTACATTGGATTAATTTTTATCTGTGGAAGAATGAAAATTAAGAAATAAATGGGGAGAAATGTGTGTAAGAATTGTACCACATAGCAAATTAATTCTGACTTTCTACGTATCTTCTTCTGCTGTTGACCGAGTTTGTTTTATCTACAGGAAATCAAGGTGATGTTTCTAAAGTGTTGATATACATAAAGCTGCAGGTGGATTATGTAACTAGAACTCCAAAAGGCTCCTAGAACTGCTGTCAGTAAAGACAGAGACACTTCAATCTGGAGTGGATTCATGCATTAAGTTTTCCTGGGAAATTCTCCAAACTTGCTGAGTGGTACTTCAGCATCAACAGAATTGAGCTTGAATCAGCTTGGCTAAGATGTTTCCAAGAATCTAACTCATTCCAAAACCCCATGAAGATTCTCAAATGAATCTTTTCCTGTCTTCCTCGAATTCCTTTAAGCCAAAATACTTACAAACTTATCATGTGTTTTTCAAAAAATGATTCTGCTTTTAGGCAAATGGGAGTGATTGTTACTGGATTGTCTTTCTTTGCAGTTGTGTGTTGAATTCCTGATTGTCCTTCACTTTACTCTCCCCACATTTGTCAGCATAACTGAGGCCATAAGCACAACATTCCTCCAACTAATCAAAATTATGGTTTTTTTGGTAAGTCAAATTAACTGAAATTTTGTTGACTGAACATAGATGAGGAATGATTACAGGTTAGTTTTTAGTATCAAATCTGAATGAGCAGCTACACATTGCAATTAGCTGGAAAGGCCAAGCTCCTCACCTGGCATTAAGCAACATCCTGCTGAGTGTATCATCAACATTACCCTTCTTCTGAGTCACTGAACATTCGTGGGAACTACCTGAGTTTTGCAGGCACCAGACTCACCTGTGTACTCCATAGCAAGGGTGCCATACTAGACAGTGTCTTTGTCCTTCTAGATTAAGATTCAGAAAGGTGTTCAAGGGCCAAACTCTGGTTTAACTGGAAGTTAGATCTTTACAGATAAAGGTATAAATTAGTACACAACACATGATCCCTGCAAAAACATTGGCCTCTACATGAGTGAGGGAATGTTTCCACAGTCAGCAGGTTATGCTTTATTGCCAGTGGAAAGGAAAAGATGGGAATATCTCATTCCACCTGGAAGATCTGCTTTTTACTGTTGTGCAAACTTCTAGTTGTATTATACAAAGATAAGCAGAATTAAAACAAATTAGAATCAGACAACTGGTCAATTAGAGAAATTATTATTACAGTTAACCAAATAAAACAAAGCTACTAGCACTGTGACCTGTTGTTAGCAATGGTGACACCAAATCACAGGGCTGCAAGGTTGTTCAAGCAGTTCAAGGTTTGCCAAAGTGCTCAACGCTGGCAGCTTAAGTGAAAGGTGTGAAAAAACTGAGCTAGGAAAATGTGAGTTAATTATATTGCCTTTCCTGCAAAGGTATTATAATTTCCTTAAGTAACATTCATGTTACTTCTAAGACATGGCAACCTTTGATGTTAATATTAGGGCCTGTCACATTTTACCCATACCTCCTTTCCTGAAGCCTTATGTGGCTGTAACTCTTGATAGCACCTAACATTAAAAAGTAATTATGGTTCGATCAGTCTTACTCAGTAAATTGACTGTGATCTCCTCTTGTATTAATTAGTTCCCTGTGCTCTTCTTGTGTGCTGCAATATTCCATTTTGAAAGTGCACCAAAATAAGCAAAGCAAAGCATATGCTGCATAGCTGTATATAAACAGCTATATGTATATATGCCATATAACCTGGTTTCTGACATTATAGAAATAATAAAAGATAGCACCAATATAAAATAATTTAGCTGATGTAATTTTATTTTTATGCCTACTTGAAAGCTACAAGGATACTGACATACAAGGAAGTAAACTTACCTCCTTGCTAAAATATATCCATAAAAAGAAAGTCAAGCCTAATCACTGAAATTAGTATAAAACACAATTGAGATAATAGTGTATCCAATACCTATTGGAGAAAAAAAAAATGTACTTTTAAACTTTTTAAAAAGTAACTTTTGTGTCATGCATGCAAAGCCTAAAGCATAAGTTTTCCTGATGAAGGCACTAAATGTCTACCTTAGTGTATGTAAATCATGTCCAACAGGTAATCCATCTTTTCTGCTCAATGCTTACATTTGAACCAATACTCAAGCAGAAACATAAGAAAGCTTCATTTGTCTTGGTGAGCACCGCCTGGTTAGGTTTTTTCTTCAGCAAAACATTTCTACACCAGGTTTTCATTTATGACACAAATATAAGTTCCATAATATTGATTTGGACTTGGAACAGGTATTAGTCTATTTCTAATTTGTAATTTGAAGTAATAAATTAGTATTTTGGTCCATAGCAACTTCATGTTTTTTATCATGCCCATGAATTTCTGAGTAATTTATATATAACTACAATAGCTATTTCATTGAAATTAGCTCTAGTCTCAAAAGGGAGTTTGAAACAGAATGCTGTGAACACACAACAACTGCTCAAAATTATTGCAGTGAAATGAAAACCATTTTGTCACAGTATGAAAAAGTGATGGACAGTTGCTTCTTGAGTGTTCTTTTCATCAAGCTATTGAATTTGGCTTTGAGTCATGCTGATTATTTCAGCGAGTTAAAGTAGTTAAGTGAGAAACAAATCTCTTAAACATATGGCAGTTCTGATTATCATATGAAAGCCAGGCATGCCAAAGATTTGGAGAACACATTACTCTAAACAGACAATAAAATGAAAATTAAATACCAGTTTCAAAAACTCTACTGTAAGAAGATGCACCTTTCCTGAGGGCATATGTCAAAATTAAGGAATCACATAAACATTTTTGATTTCACATTTATTAAAAACAGTGGTTGAATCTCTGCTTTTATAATAGATAGCTCATTTGGTAAGCTCTGACAGCCAAAGCTGCTGATACAAAAGAGAGGAGAAGAGGGGAGGGAAGAGGAAAGGAAGGCAAGGGTAAGAGCATTGTTCAAGGTCTCTATTCTTAAAAACAAACCACCACTTACCATTGCTTTCTGTAGAAGGATTCATGCTCATTGTCCTGAGCATGTCCATTGCCGTGTATTTCTTTCCGCATGTTTTTTTTTGGTAGTTCCCGATGTCCAGGTTTAATTTGTGTTTAACAAGGAATAATCTATGAATATGCCTAAACTCTGATGCTTAGCAATAAAGTATAATTCCTTTATTTATTAGAATTTCAAAAGCAGGATAATATGAATAGCTGAGATCCCAGTTGTGGCAAAGTATCAGAATGGCACAAAAGTCCAGACTCTTCCAAAACAAGTATTTAAACATTCCAGAAAAGATACTTGGACATACAAGCCTTGAAAACCTTGCCTGGAAGATGGAAACCAGTTCAACAGAATTTCTAGGGATGAACATACATGTACACAGAATCTGGTTGGACCTAGAATTTTAACAGTGAAAGAGTATTTTGAATTATTTTATAGGGAACAATTCTAATAGTAGAATTCCAAACACTGAAAAGAGGTAATGTAAATAAAAATATGTAAAAGTTTACTCCCATATATTTGAATTTTGCTAATGGATACTGATTAGGAGTATGTGGCAGAAGTAATCAATAGGGGCACGGAATTTTTATTTATTCATATAATTACATAATAGCATTGATATTTCAAATACTTGAGATCTTAGTGAAGAAAACTTACACAGGAATTAAATCTGTGGTAGATAAATATACAATTCAATATTTAATAATAATTTATACTATCTGCATCAGTTAAAAAAATTCTCTAGATTTCATTTTTGCTCTTGGGTGTTCTGTTGAATGCAGAGTTATCTTCCCTGACAGCAGCTGTGGAGATGTTTACAAAGTTTATTTCATATTGCTGAAGGCTCAAAAAACCCACAGATATGGTGCTATAGAATTAATGTATTTTAGGGGTCATAACTTATCAGTTACTGTTTGTTTGACATGAATTTCACAAAAAGCGTATTTTTTAACAGTTAAGAACAAAGGGAAAAAAACATCATTGTGAAGACAGCACCATTAACAATATTTTGGAACAGAATGTAACAAAAATACATCTTACAAGAGAAACAGCAGGAGAATAACAGGTAAGCAGAATGTAATTACCCTTTCTGGAAGACGGCCAGCACACGAAATTTGGTGCATGTGTCATCCAAAGGACAATAACCTGTACTATTAATTCATTTCCAAGACAGCTCTGAGCTAGTTTTGTATTTTGTGAGTCTTACAAAGATTTGCTTTCTTGCTCTTTTTCTTCCGAAAGAATGTAACAGAGCTTTCTGCTGAAATGTTTTACAATGTGAAATCATAATTTTTTAGAGTTAGGCCTTTTATTATTTTCAGCTTACTGAAAAGGTTTATTTTGGCATTTTTGCACCTTTTATTATATCAAAGGAATGTTTGCATGAAAAGGAAAGTGCTGTAATCAAAAAATGTTAAAATGTTTATTTTTTAGATCATTATAAATATTGCCAAAAGCGTTCAGCTTTTGGTATATTCCTGTGATTATTTTTCTTCAGAAAAATTGTTTATTTGGAAAATTTCTGATTAATTCTTGTTCATATAAGCCATGTTTACAACATTTTAATTTGCTCAACAACACCAGTTAATATAAGTGACTCCAAATATCTTCCTGGATTGTCACTGACTCTAAATTACTGGATTATACCAATTTAAAGGCAATAATATTTTCTTTTGTAACATTAATTCACCTTTTTTCATTCAGGATCCCTATTCTAATTCCAAACTGCCTAAATTATATAGTTCCACATGGAAAGGTGTCTGCATGCTCCCTGTCAACCTTGTAGTCAAAAAAAGGTAGACACTGCTGCTGTTCACCTGTACAGAAGTGCCTCTCCTACAACTCTGGAAATTCATTGATGACCCTGCTTGATTCTTTTTTCCCATCACATTCTCATTAAACTTTTCAAGTCCATTGCATCACTGGGGTGATGCAAATCATTACAAGATTTATTCCTCTCGCTCACTTTCTCAGAGATTATGTCTATATAAATAAATATGAGACTCTGGCAACCAAAGCATCTTATTTAACTACAGAACCCACTCAATATGGAAGAAAAATCTCTTGGGTGTAATCTCTTGTAATCTCTTGGGTGAACTTGAGAGCCACACTTTTCAAAATGATTTCAAAAACAACTGGTAGTACTGAGATAGGCTGGTAATTATTTGGGTCAATCATATAACCACTTTTGAAAACAGAGATTAACTTCAATGTGCAACTAAACAGCAGGAAGTGAAGGAGAGCAGACTGAAAATGCATTGGATTTGTAAGGCAGCTTCAGAATAGGGTAAGTCAGGGTTTTGGAAATAAACAAATCCAGTGGCAAAAGCTTTGATGGGCTTGGATCCTTTGTTGTGGCTGAGTATGTTATCTGTAACTGTTTCCTCTGCTGATGAGCTTTACTCTCCATTTCCTCCTGCTAGCCATCTAACTTTCCTTTGAAGAAGCAAACAAGCAAACAAACAAACAAACAAACAAATTATGTCAGCTGGATCTGCATCTTCACAGTTGTTATTTTACACAGGCAACCTGCTTGAAAACAGTGAATCTAACATACTGTAATGTTGTTCAGTTGTTCCTGAGCATGCAATTAGTGTGCTGTCTTTATTTCCTGTCCTTCCTAGGCTTCCTTCCTTGGAATTCACGTGCAGTTTTCTGATTCTGGAGAGATCAAAGACAGAAATGGCAATCAATTTTACTTGTCTTTTTGTTCAATATATAAACCTTTTATTTGCATGTGGCTCAAGAACTTGTTTGCAACTTCTGCAGTCATAAGCTGAATTCTTATAAAATGTTTCCTGCTGAAATGTCATGCTGTCTAGAATTCAACAGCAAATAAATATTGTTGTCTTCACTAATTTGAAACAGTGTGAGTTTTAAATCTTTAGCTGCAGGATATTTATTAAGATTTCAGTTTTCCTCACCCTTCCTGCACTCCATCAAGACAGGTCAAAACTCAGAAACCATATTTTTCAGAATTATTGAAGTTGCTGTAAATTCCATTTCTTTAATTCCTGTCATATAATACAGCAGGGTTGTGATCAATCAAAGACTGGAGGTTGGACTAGATGATTTTAAAGGTCTTTTTCAGCCAAAATGATTATGTAATTCTGCCATGAGAGCAAGAACCCAAAGCTATGAATAAATTCAGAAGTTATCAAAAAAAAGGTTTTAAGCCTAAAGTTAACTACTACAATGATAATGTCATTGTATTTTGACTTTGTAAAGACCTGACAGATTGTGATGCACAGTGTTGCTTACTGAGTTTTGATTTACCATTGCATTAGTATGATCAATTTCTTTTAAATAATGAAAATTCTTTGGGGCATATATAAGAAGAATGTATGTTTTCTAAGTGTACACGAAGATTTTCTGCAGAGAATATGTACTGGTTTCTTACTTCATATATTTTTATTGACTGGTTGCCAACTCCATCTTTCTTTTATACATATTTACAACTCCTGTAGCATGTTCTAGAGCAGTAAAACTTTCCTCCATAACAGAAGGCATGAATTAAGGAAATTTATATTTTAGTTCTAGAAAAAGTTATTATTCATTGTGAAGCAGATTTATCACTGCAACCTTATCACTATCACACACTTTTTTCCTGTTGAAGTAACTATGAAGTTCTTATGACCACCCATTTGTTCAGGCTGCCTATAGGCACCTTGGTCCTAAGCAATCAAAATACTTTTAGTTAAAACTGTGTTGTAAAAAAGTGGGTCAGGGAAAGAGTTCAGAGACCTTCACTAAGGCCTTTTATTATACCTGGAAGAATATTATGCAAATGTTTTGAGACTTTGAAAAGTCACCAGA
>VWYE01011267.1:0-32205 GCA_013398995.1 Alaudala cheleensis
GGGACGCATGGACAGCATATGAACAGGTAGGTGATTGGCTGGAGGGACGGGTGGCCAGGGTATGAGCAGAGAGGTGATTGGCTGGAGGGATGCATGGACAGCAGCACTGCAGCTGAGCCAGCCAGTGGGTGCCCTTCTTCTGTTAGATTCTGTTAGGCCTTGGTTTGGTTACAGTGATGTCAGGTAGAGATAAAAGGTAAATAAAGGGTGGGATTACTTCAATAAAGGGATCTCCTTCAGATCTACAAGTGTGTCCCTGTCACTTTTTTTGCCATTGCTACGTCCCTCATCCCCAAAACTCACCAACAAAATATACACACCACTCTCCCACAAAGTACAGTTCTGTGCTGGTAAGCAAATTCCTCTTCCTCTTTGTGTCTCTTAACAAAAAGAAACATTACATGTTTTGATGATAACAAGAGGTGTAATGAAGATACAGAAAATTAAAACCCTAAATTGCAATAAAATTTCAGACAGAGAGAAATTAGTAATGGCTTCTTCGTGTTTTAATAGAATACTTCCCTTTTTTTTCATCCAGCAAACATGTTCAGGGAAGAACAATTGCTGTGATTTATGTATATGGACAGGTATACATGCACCCCTGACCTCCTGCCTCCTTTCTCACCCTCAGCACCAGAAGTAATCCATGGAGAACAGTCTAAATAAAAGTTAAGGAGTCAAGGCCACAAACTGACAGTAAGGAAAATCAATGGCTCCAGAAACCAGATAGTAGGTTCAATAAAAGAGATTAGGCACCAAAAGCTAGTTTGGGGCACTTACAGGTAAATGTGGCTTACACTTCATCTGACAGGGCTCTCTCATCATCAGGATAAAAACTGTCATAGAAACAGAAACACACTGAGTAGCCAGTGGAAGATGTTCCTTAGCTGCAAACACTAAATGCTGACCTCTGGAAGAAAGGGATTTATACTGAGGCCAGAGGGAATTTACAATTGCTTTTCCAGAGTCATCTCACACACCTGTGCCTTTGCCCAGAGGAATTGTTTCAGATAGATATTTGGAGACCTCTGGTTTTCTTTGATTGTTTTGCTTTTCTGAATTATTTTTCAAATCGTTTCCTTACCCTTACTTAAATCTTCCTCTGTAACCTGCACAGCTACAGCCTACACTGGAGCGGTAGCTTCAGCTGAAATCAGTTCAACGAAGTCAGTTTCTAAAGCACTGTCTCAGCAGACTGAAATCTCTCATAAAATGGGGCAGCTCCAGATTCAGTGTGGAATCATTCACATGTTTGAGCTGTATTGGGTGACTAGAGGAGCCATCCTTATCACTTAAGCAGCACATGTCTACTTTTTCATGCACTGGGTCACGATTTTTTATCAGATCATAAATGTTAATGTTTTACTGTCTATGATCATCCAGTCAGCAGCGCAAATCTAGAGCTGAATGATACCAACAACCCATATTCTATAAAGACCACAATAGAATTTAATATTGTGATTGTGCTGGGTTTTGCCTGATTTTCCTTCCCAGTTATCTTCCAAATGCATGCACACCTTCTGTTCTTCAGAAACCCATTGATGAAACTTTTAGTTTAGTTTTAACAGCCCTTAGGCTCCTCTGAAAGATAGCCATATAGAGACTGTGTAAGTTCCTTCAGACCAATTCAAATGTAAACTTCCAAGGTGGACTACAAAGGCTAAATTACTTGCTAAAAGTAATAAGAAAAGTGGGGAGAGAGGGAAAGCAGGTGACTTCCTTCCTTCCTTCCTTCCTTCCTTCCTTCCTTCCTTCCTTCCTTCCTTCCTTCCTTCCTTCCTTCCTTCCTTCCTTCCTTCCTTCCTTCCTTCCTTCCTTCCTTCCTTCCTTCCTTCCTTCCTTCCTTCCTTCCTTCCTNGCCTGTCAGGGACAGAACAGCACTTCATAAACGAGTAGACTGCACTAGCTTGAGTTTAAATTTGATATAAGACAGCCTCATGTGGACTGCATTGTAAGTGGTTTGTGAAATGAGAAAGTCAGGTGCCAAGTCAGAAAAAAGCCATTGCCCTGGTGTAAGTACTATGAGTGACTTATCATAGGACTACATAAAAATACCTGTGAGCTTAGTAACAAGTGCACATATCTTTGTGTTGTAGACGACCTGTATAACCTTTCCAAGCTGCCATTTTTTTCCCAATATGGTTGGATTTCTAGGATTTTATCTGTTTTCTAGCTTTCTCCATCCTGTTCCCAACTTATACTATTTTGGTATACTTGACATTTGAAAGGAAATGCATGTGCACTTCCCCTATTAAGAGTGATCAGACAAACATGCCTTCATCTCTTAGAAGCACGTCAAAAACAAGCCCAGTCTGTTATGTTAATAAAATCCCCAGTAGTCATAATCTTCATCTTTACCTTAGATTCCAAGGAAAGTAATAATTCACAGGGGAAAAGGAAGACATACAAACGTAGAATGGCTTGTTATGTCCATTGATATTATTTATGTCACTCTTAATGGCCTTTTTGGTGCTGGGTGGGACAGGGAGGGAAACAAGTGTCATAATCCCCTTTTCTTCAACATGAAATTAACAACTGTTGTCTGAGTTTACTTCTCAGTGAGATTTAGGTTAAGGAAAATAAAACTGTAGATTAAGCACAGCAGGAAAAAAAAATTTAAAAACCTATGAGAAAAAGACCTCAGAGTACTGAATAACATTTATCTGCTGAACTCAGTGTCACTCCCAGTTCATATTTAAGTACTGAAAGCACTGAGGCAAAGCAAAATATGACTGAGTCATTGGTATTTAGGTAACTACTGGGCTTTTTCTTAATCAAGGTTATTGGTATCCCTGGAACTTTCATCTTGATTTGTGAAATTTTATTTCTGGTCAAAACTATTATTAGTGTTAACTAATTTATTTTTTTTTTTTCCATTTCAGTGAATCAGCAATTTTGTTACTAAATGTTTTCATTTTAGCTGAGATTTGTTCTGAATACTGGAGCAGCAAGGCAATTCATACTTGGCACTGGACACCTAACCATAACACTGACCCACTGAACAGTGAAAGTTCATTCCTGGCACTGGAAGTCAACCACTTATGCACTGATTGAGGTTTGCTCATTTTTTGTAAGTAGAAAAATTATTGATTTATACAAGGGAGTTATTCTTTGTCATCCAAGGACTAAAAGCTCAGTTATTCCAAGGATGACCAGTAAGACTGAGTTTAAATTAAAAAATTTCAGAAAGCATTTCCCTAGGGTTTTGATTTTATTTAAACTGTGTTGCCTTGTATTCTTCTGATTGTTTCAAGCCCATATCACTGCAAAAGAAAAAGGTTTTCCTCTGTCCTGTTAATGGTTACTCACTCCTGTTCTCATGCCCCTCCTCATCTCTGTGAGGTTAAGTATTGCTATCTTGAGGCACACTGTTTCAGGATATTGATACGCCTTAAAACTAATTTTTAATTTTTTTTTCTTTTTACAGGTTGGCTTGCCAAGTCACAGAATGACTGAAAAGTATGAACAGGGTGTAACACAACCTGGCATTTCTCTATGGTTTCTCCATTCTTTTGGATTTATTTTCCATTTTTTTCACCAATATAGAAGCTATTAGAATTGGTTGCTTTTGTGATCTCTGGGAGATGTTAGGGCTGATGGCCATTTGTGATTTGTTGAAATATCTGAATTTTGAAAAATACATCAAAAAAATGGAAAAGACCAAGACATTTCATATGTCAAAAACTAATACCCACAAAAGGTTGTGGTTACTTCATCTGACATACACGCAGCACTAGCACCTTTTCACTGCAAATGTCTCTGAAGAAAGTCGTAAATCAGGGTGAGCTCATTAAAGAAAGTTCACTTTAATTCAAATAAGAGAGGATAAAGCAATATGCCCTAAGTTTGTCAAGTTCCTATTAAAAAAGTATGAAGACTGAGATTGAACTAGAAAAGTAACTCCAAGACATATATGGGAAATTAGGTAAGTAAAATTTAAAGCAGGAATTAGTATGGATCAGATATTATCTAAATTTAATAATATCTGTTTGCATTTGCACTTGTTGTAGTGAGGATGAAATGGACAAAGCATTTAACTGTCTGATCACCAGAAGTTCTATGGCCATGCCTTCAAAGTAGCTCTGGCCTTTGCTCAACTGAGCAATGCCAGATGAGGAATTTATACTGCTGAAGTTCTAGGTTCCTTGCAGTGCACGATGAAATTGTAAAATGGATATAGAAGATGGGGCATTCAGTATCCACCACTGTGGATATTGAATGCCCCATCTTGTATATATATTTTACAATTATATTACGTGACCATAGCCATGCCTAGCTGGGTTCATAAAAAGAAGAGCTAAGCTGAGGAGGCAATTGTTTTCACATCTCTGCAATGAGTTTGTGATTAGTTTTCATTACAGGAAGAGCTGAGGATTGCTTCACAATCTTCAGCTGTGAGAGCTTGGCTCTCTTTTGCACTAAAGGTGCATGATCCTGACCTGACAGGAAATGAATTGCATTACCTGTGCTTTATGACCACTAAACTCTACAGTACTTTTATGATATTTGACAGCTTCTGCTCAGTCTTCCTGGAGCATTAGAAACTATCTTGAAAATCACTGCTAACTTTTCAAAACTTGAAAATAGTTTTGATCTATATTTATACATTGTGTACTGCAATTGAATTTTGGACCAGTGTTACTATAGTACAATAAAGTTTGTCATGACATACCTTCATATAAAAGGCTAATTTCAGACTATGATACATTAATGTAGTAAGCTTTGCGATATTTCTCCTTTGCAGAGTAGATGGGAATAAGTGTGGGGCTTACTGTAAGAAAAATAAAAAGCATAATTTCACTCTGTTTGAAATGTAGTGACTAAAATAGCTTTTTTCACATGTAAGTGTTCTAACCTGTATCAGTGCATCCTAAATTTCTTTCATGTATCTATTTTCATATATCTACAAGTTCCAAATCCTATTATTTGATGATAAGTAGATTTATTTCCATGTTGATCTCTGTGCCACAGCTCCTGAGAATCTAGCCTGGAAAACAAATTTCTTTTTGAGAACAGGAAGACATTCAAAAGCTTTGGGGTCTTTTTTTTGGGGTTGTGTTTTGGGTTGGGTTTTTTTTGTTTTTGTTTTGCTTTTCTTATTCTTGGTGGGTTTTTTTGGTTTTTTGGGGTTTTTTTTGGTTTTATTTTAGTTTTGAGTAGTAGAAGTAGTTTTTGGTAGGGATTTTTGTTTGTTTGTTTGTTTGTTTGTAGTTTTGGGGGTTGATTTTTTTTAATTCTTTGAAATATATTGGATACAAAGTGAACGTTATGTGTCAGATGCATCCCTCTGGGTAAGTCACCTTCTGTGCAAAATTACATGGCACTTGTCTTTTCCAAAGGTTAGCTCTATAATTTCTCCTTTTGAACCTTAATCTGGATTACTTAGTTTGAAAGACAAGACCTATTTGTGCTGAAATTCCCCTGTATCTTGGTAATTTTGATCACTTTTTTCTGGGTCTTTGCTCTTAGTTTTATCTGTTTCTAAAGTACATATTGTAGAATAGATGAGCCAGCCTGTCATTTCCATTACAGAGCAAAATAATCAGACCACATGTATATTACAAAAAATAACAGCCCCATACCTATAATAGCAAATTTGGAAATATTTTAGAGTTGTCACCTGGGAAGACTCTATTCCCATACAAGTTCAGCTGACAAAAGTAACCCAGGTTCAATTATGACTTGGTAAAGGCCTGTCTTGATATCCAAGGACTTTGTGGAGACATGCTGGGAGCATTCATAGCATTCCCATAATGATAAAAACACAGCTGTTGCACAGCTTTGAATCTCATACTGGAGAGTGCTTGAAACTGCTTGAAACAATTCAGCACTGCTTTGCACTTAGCTAAAGTAAGTGAGGCATGGCTAGTTCAAGGCACCTTTGCTGTAAAAGGGAAACTACCTTTCTTATTCCAATGAGAGAGGAAAGAGACCTGTCTGCTTGTGGCATAGAAAGAAATGAGAAAACAAAAATGAGCTGAGGGAAAATGAGGAACAGAGCTTTCGAGAGCAGAGTGAGCAGTTTTTGCCTTTGCCTGGTGAGGAAGAAGAATATGAAAGACTTTGACAGCATTTTTGCTGAAATGCACCCTAGCACTCATAACAGCAGTCAGTCCAGTTTTTCCACAGCTGTGGCATAGGAAATGTTAGTACTACAACAGCTATTTTCCTCCCTCTGAATTTTTCAGCTTTAAACAACTGCCTACTTAGTTTGTGCCTAGTGTCAGTCCTGGAAGATAATGCATATACTGTAAATCAAGCAAAACAAAAAAAATCCTGCCGCCAGATTTCCTGTGGTCTAGCTACATATTCATTTGAGACTTCCAGATCCTGTTGATAATAATGTCTCCCTTGCTTCCAGAGTAGCTGAATCAGTCTCTGCTTTGCAGGGGTGTACTAATGATTCACAAGAGGTGAAATAGTAACCAAACAGAGACCATTTGGAAATAACCAATTTTGTTTAAATTGTTATCATAATACACATGCATGAAAAAAATCAGTATTCAAAAACTTGGTTTCACCCCAATAATTAGAAGGGGTTTATTAAATAATTTGCCCCTGTTTTTCCTTTTCTTCTTTCCTGTCTCTGAGAGACCTCCATTTTCCATGCTTGCTCTCTAGATCAACTTGGGAATGATTTTCTCAGCAATAAGCAGTGTGTATGTCTCATTCAGATTATCCTATTATAAATGTGTTCCCCTCAGCAGCTGGAAAGAAAATTATCAACATCCAAAAACTGAGTGAAAACAATAATGGATATCCCCACCAAGAACCTGGACATAACAAAATACTCTAATGATGAGGAATTATAAGAAGCTCTGTTAGGAGTCTCCCCTCTTTCCTTCATTGTTTGCCACTGACTAGATGTTATAATATTGCCATAAATTGAACTTGTATTGAGAAGTTTTCCATGTCATCCCCTCAGGGCAGCTGATTATAGGTTTGACCTTTTGAGATTCTGTGTATTTCCCACTTAATCAGTGCTGGAATGAGTTGCTGCTAAGTAGGATCCATAGGAACCCTATGGGAAAAGCAAAGCCATCTAAAAATAATGAGTTTCTTTCCCCTTCCCTCCCCTCCTCTCATTTTGAGCTCTATTAGGCCATGATAACAGTCTTAATCTAGGCTACACAAAAGCATAGTATAGCATGTGATATTTGTGTTATATTGGAAAAAAGAAGTCTGAGAAGGGCTTTTGGCAGCCTAAAATATAAGTGAAACTTTACAACATTGTTAAAAAATGTTTCCCTTCCCACCTGCCTCTTTCTTCCTTTTCATACTAAAATTTGTTTGGTTGAGTCAAGGCCTTGTGAAGCTTTCAATACCCAGTACCTATGATTTTGACAGAGTGATTAGTTCTCTCTTGCTTGAAGAAGAATATGAAATTGGGACCATTGCCATTTTGCCTTGTTACAATAACACACTTGGTGGTTTAGATATAATCTCATATAGTAGTTCAGTCATCAGTTCATTTCTCAGTAGTTGAGGCCTGTGGGGTTTTTTCCCTGCCATGCACTCTGGGTTCTTCTTGTCCTCCCCCGTCTCCCCCCCCTTGAACCCGTCTGCTTGAACCCCTCTGCTTGAACCCCTCTGCTTCCTTCTACATCCTCCTCCCCTCAAAAACTGCCTGTGAAACTGAACAGTATAATAGATATAATTAGACCTTCAGTAATAGGACTGAATGGAGCAGGCAATGAGACTCCTTCTTGGGAAACAATCAGTACATTAGGTCCCCGGGACTGAAACTGCATTTAACAAGGTTTGGGGCTTAGGGATTGTTGGTCTAGGCTTCTGTTGCTTCCACAAAAGAAAGCCCTACCCGGAATGCAAATTTTCACTTACTATAGCTACAAAAGGGAGCAAAAAAACATTAGCTTCTTTATTACACACATAGTGAAGCAAATGGTATCTGTTGATATTTTTTTTCCTGAGCAGTAAATCAACTGTTCACAAATAGTAATAAGCATAAATACGGATTTAATCTGCACTTTCAAAAAATTTCTTGGGGTTTTTTTTATCCATCCATGGAAGAAGAATCCCGTAAACTTTTTCAAAATGACACTGGCATTTTTCCATGCAGATTTAATGATTCCTCTAATAAAGTTATTGAAGATACATTTCCTTTTGATGGGAATGTATTTGTGTCAAAGTTTACATCAGTTTGTTGATTTATGTTCCTACACATCCTATGTGTAGGATGGCAATCACATGAAAAATTTACCTTTTAAAAATTAAATTCTCTCATAATTCTGATATTATCCCTACCTAACTGAACATCCAATTTCCCTTCCAAAACAGGATGTGGTGTGTACTCATTTAATTTCCATAGCTGTCATTTGTATGAGCATGTACTTCCTTATTTCAATCACCTTTTACCCTGACCTTGACATGTATGGAGAAGAAAGAAAGGATTTCTGTCCTCATTCAGAGTCAGATCTTTTGCATGATGTAGGACAGAGACTGGGGAAGGCAGTGAAGTCAGACACATCCAAAAGCAGAGGGATGTTTCTGAGATCACTGTTCACAGAGGGGGAGGAGAAATAAAGGCTCATAAACCTTCATTTCTTTGGCACATGGATTGAAAGCAGGCAGAGGAGGTCAGTATACTGCATCGAGAGAAGCCCACTGAATTTCAGAGCCAGTGACCCACAGGACAGCTGACCTGGGCAAGAGCCACACAGCCACCATCATGCTGTCCTGTGCTGTCCTGTGCCGTGCTGTGTTGTGTCACATGTATCCCTTGTCCATGGGACAGATTCAACCTATGCCTGGTACTGGAGGAGCCTGAAGGCATCTCCTGCTTGTCACTGCCATAACTCATCCAGGATCTTGCCCTTGTCAACCATATGTTAAAGAGTTCTTCTGAGAAAATCTTTAGGAATAGAGTTGGTTTATTGTAAGGAAATTATATATGACCTCAAATGAATGAAAGGGAGAGTTTCTCTGCATGGAGAGGACCTGCTCTGTGCAGCATGCCATAGGAAAATACACCAACACTCTGCCTGATGATGCATGAATGTGCAGTGCCCAGCTCTTGAAGAATTGCAAGCTGATACTTGCTACTTTTATTCCTCTTCTTATTCAGTATTATTAAACCAGTTATTAAGTAATTAATTTTCTGTTGAGCCTTTCCTATTAGGATACAGAAAGACCCCTGTGATGGCTCTCTCTCACCTCACCTCACCTCACACCACCTCACCTCACCTCACCTCACCTCACCTCACCTCACCTCACCTCACCTCACCTCACCTCACCCCCACTGTGTGCCAGTGCAGAACACTGTTATAACCCTTTACAGGCTGTTCTCTGTGAAAAAAGAGTTGTGAGATATACTTGATTGGAAAAGAAAAGGCTTCAGGCTGAACTAATTGTTGCCTTGCAGTGACTGAATGGAGCCTACAAGAAAGGTGAAGAGACTACAAGGGCATGTAGTGACAGAGCAAGGAGGGAATGGCTTCAAACTGAAAGAGGGTAGGTTTAAATAGGATATTCTTTATTGGGAGGGTGGTGAGTATCTTCCTCAGGCTAACCAAAGAAACCATGGAGGCTCCACCCCTGGAAATGTTCAAGGCCAAGCTGCATAGGCAATCTGGTCTGGTGAAAGGTATCCCTGTCTGTGGCAGAGTGGGAACTAGATGTTCTTTAAACTCTTTCTTACCCAAAAAAGTCTATGATTCCATGATTATGTGTCTGCCACCAGCAAAGCTGCTGCTTTACCTAGATTAATTTCTTAAATTCATTCCCCCTTACGGGTCTTTTATTCCTCTGACACAGGCTCTCCAGATCTTTGTATTCCTCTATGAAGAAGCAATATTTCTCATTTCTCCACCTGATAATTCCCATTTCCTCTGCATTTCCACAAATATTCTCTTCACACTTACTGCCACAAATAACGTGCCCTGTATTTTTTTCAGGTTATGTATTTTTTCAAGCACAGTAATAGCAATTTACAAGATTTCTTTTTTCTTGATTTTTTTTTTCAACCCAAATGCACTCTTTAACAAAAGATAATTAGAGATAAGTGGCTTCATTCACTCATTCCCAACTTTCACCAGTATATTGTTACTCAAAATTACACTGGTTATATACCATTTGCATATATCTATATGCAATAAACTTATATTTACTTCTGGACCAACTAATGGGTTTAAAACAATAATGGTTTTTCCTTTTTTTTTTTTTCAGTTCACCCAATTATTAGATGTATTTAATAATTTTAATAATTTTTTGGGATATTCACTGTGTAAACTATAGAACTACATGGTACAGTGTTTTCAGATCCCCTAAGGGCAATGTCAAATATTTCAGGTTTTAGTATTGTAGTGATGATAAGGAATAATTTAAAGTTAGGTTGATGCAAACTCAGAGATATTTGTTCTCTCCTTTATTTAAACAAGGTCATAAACAGGAGGTTTGAAGGAAAAAACATGCACACATTTTTGTTGGGGGTGGTACAGGAAAGGTTTTGTGCTGATATTAGTTTCTTTGGAGATATTGATAATCTAATAGGGTTTTCATGTCAGAAGTCACAACATAACCTCAGTACAATGCTTCCCCATTGTTCTACAGTATTTTCATTAGGGTCTTAGATCAATACAAACTAGCCATGGCTCTTTGACACAGAATTGTCCTCCAGATCTTGCCATGAGTTTCCTAGGTCTTAACTAAAGGTTTATTTTGTGATAATCTTTGAACCTTTTCAGTGACTGAATGAATCTGTAGCTGGATAAAACGAAAGCTTTACTGATCAACCCACTCTTGTGATACCTTGCAAAACTTGCTTGAAAGTTAACTTATATCAATACTGCAACATGCCTGGGCCCCATGGGTGCAAAGGCCTAATTGAAAGGAAGGGGATAATCAAACTGTTGGCTTTGACTACAGATAATGAGCACTGCTATGGGAGAAAATCTATTATCAAACTAACCCCAAGAGACTTGAAAGAGAGTAGCCTCATTCTATATGATTAAAAGTTTTCTTTCAAATCCAGAGGACACATCTCATCCAGAGACATCAGAATTACAAAGGTGCTTCTAAAGCTGTGGTCAATCAACAACACTGATTTAAAGTCCCTAGACTCATGTTGCCTGTATGAAATTAATTTGGCAGGATCAAGGAAATAAATGGCTCTCAGATTGCTAAAAATTTGAAACATTCAGCTCTGGTAGTGAAACGAGATCTCAAATTCTACAAAAAATTAACATACTAAATGAAATTGATAGTTACAGATACAGGCATTTTTATATGCATACAGAGCAGTAGTACACCTGCCTGTTAACAGAAAAGATTGAATGCTTAAGGAATATGGGAAACTCCATCAGAGGTGATCCTTTCAGCAACAGAAGTGTCAGTGGACAATACCAGAATTGCTATAGTAGTTTGGTTGCAATCACACCTAAGTTAACTAATGTACAGCCAACTTTCCCTGTCCTCCTTGTTTCAGCCTTCCATTGAATTTTCTTTATTTGCATTATAATCTACAGCTTTAATATTTTTAAAAAGCATTTAATAACAATGTGCTTTTAAGAATGAAAATCTAGCTCTAATGTTGAGTGCAATGAACAAAGGGAACTGCTTTTCAGTTTACATGAGTCAGAGCAGTTTGTGAACAAATGGGTTTTATTTTCTCTATGAGTGATCTATGAGTTGACTTGAAGAACTGTGCCTTAAGCTGGCTGAACAACAGTGAGCAGTTCATATTAGTTGAGTCTATCCTAAGGGTTCCTTGACTGGATTTTAGGATACGTCTATGGTACCTTACTTACAACAATATTCAATAGTTCCATGTGCATCACTTAACACACATATTAATTTCATAGCAATTTGGTGTATTTTCAAGTGTGGAAATCCAACACAAAATTATTGTTGGCATCAATTTTCAAATACAAATGGGTGGGTTCACCTTGTTTGGCTGCCAGATGCCTGCCAAGACAGTCTATAAAAAAAAAATCTGAAAATAGAGGTGCATGGGTTGAGAAAAGAACAGAGAGATCACTCATGAAATACTGTCATATAAAAAAAAAAGACTTCAGAGAATCATGGAGTGCTTTGGGTTGGAAGGGATATTAAAGATAACCCAGTTCCAACATCCCTGCCACAAACAGGGACACCTTCATCTATGCCATGTTCAGCCTGACTTTGAACACTGGATGTGGCACTCGCAGGTTATCTGGGCAACCTGCTCCAGTGCTTCACAGTAAAGAATTTCTTCCTAATATTTAACCGAAATCTACTCTCCTTCAGTGCAAAGCCAGTCACTCTTGTCCTGTCACTGCATCCCCTTGCTAAATGTCCACCTCCAGCCTTGTTGTGCTGTTTTTTTTCTGGAGTAGGGTTAATTTTCTTCCCAGTAGCTGGCATGGGGCTGTGTTTTGGATTTATGCTGAACCCAGCATTGGTGTTTTTTGCTATTGCTGAGCAGGGCTTACACAGACCCAAGGCCTTTTCTGCTTTTTATGCTGCCACTGCGGTGAGGGGGCTGGGAGTGCATTGGAAATTGGGAGACGCGGCCATGACTGGTAACTCCAACTGAATGAAGGGACATTCCAGACCATATGACATCATGCTTAGTATATATACTGAGAAGGAGAAGGAGGCAAAGGGAATGTTTGAAATTACGGAGTTTTTTTCTCAAGTGACTGTTACATGTGATGGGATCCTTTTCTTCTGGGGATGGCTGAACACCTGCCTGCTTATGGGAAGCAGTGGAAGATTTCCTTGTTTTGCCTTGCTTGCATACACAACTTTTGCTTTGCATCTTATACTGTCCTTGCCTCCACCCAAGAACTTTGGCTCCTACTCTTCCTAATTTTCTCTCCCATCACAGCGGTGTGGAAGTGAGTGAGCAGATGTGTGGTGGTACTTGGTTGCTGGTTGGGATTAAACAGTGACAATTTTAGGCCCTCTCTGACTACTGGAAGGTTTCTTTAAGGTCCTGCCAGAATCTTCTGTTCACCAGGCTGAACATTCCGAACTCTCTCAGCCTGCCTTCATAAAAGAGGCACGCCAGCCCTCTGATCATCTTTATGGCTTCCTGTGGATTCATTCCAATAGGCCCATGTCCTTCTCATGTTGGTGCTTCACTGAGCTGGACACAGCTCTCCAGGTGGGGTGTCACAAGAACCAAGTCGAGGCACAGAATGCCCTCCCTCACCCTGCTGGCCACACTGCTTTGCATGCAGCACAGCACAGAGTTGGCTGTCTGAGCTGTGAGTGCCTATGACTGCCCCCTGTTGAGTTTCTTTCATCAACCAACATCCCCAAGTCCTTTTCTTCAGGGCTGCTCTCAATTCTTTCTCCACCCAGCTGGTACTTGTGCCTGGGATAGCCCTGGCTCCCTTGCAACACCTTGCATTTGGCCTTGTTGAACTTCAAAAGGTTCACATGTTGAACTTCATAATGACGCCTCCTGTCAAGGTGTCTCTGGATGGCAATCCCTTCCCTCCAGCACATCAACTACACAGCTTGGTGTTGTTGGTAGTCTTACAGAAGGTGCACTTGATTCATGCTGCTGACAAAGATGGCAGTCAGTGCCGGTCCCAATACTTACAAGAATGTCGTGCAGGACAGTGTCACATGGTTTATATGTCCAGATAGATTTGGGGAAATTAATTTGTTTCATTGCCAATCAAATCAGGCTAGAATGATCATATATAAAAAAAAAAAATCTAAAATAAACTTTTCTCATCCCCTCCCCTCAAGATTCTATGGGAATTGACCGCTATGTGAGATCATGGCCAATGTAACTTGCACTTGAAATAGAAAAGCGTACACACTATTCTTTTTGGTGCCTTGCTGTCCCTTCTGAATCACTGTACTCTGACAGGCACCAAGAGGGAGAAAGAGGTACAGGTTCTTCCTTTCACTTGACTGTTGGGGTAGAAATCATGAACTGTGGGAGCAAAAATTTGCACAGGCAAAAACAACAAGTGTAGAAGGAAAAGTACACTAATGAGATGTGTTGGGTTTGCATGGCAAGGTTGTGGTATGGAGGAGGGCTACAGGGATGACTCCTGTGAGAATCTGCTAAAAGCTTCCCCCATGTGCAACAGAGCCAGTGCCCAACAGTTCCAAGACTGACCTGCCCCTTGTCAAGGCTGAGCCCTTGTCGAGGTGGGACTGCCTCTGGGAAAATGCATTTAAGAAAGGAAAAAATTACTGCAACAGAGGAAAAAGACATGCGAATATGTGAGACAAACTTCTCTGCTGACACCAAAGTAAGTGTCAAAAGGGAGGGGAGGAGGTGCTGTGGCTGAGATGCCTCTTCAGGCCGTGGTGCAGGCCATAGTGAGGCAGCTGTGCCCCTGCAGCCCATGGAGACTCGTGATGGAGCAGACATCCACCTGCATCTGGTGGAGGACCCATGAAGCTGAATGTGCCCAAAGGAGGCTGTGACTCTATGAGAAGCCTGTGCTGGAGCAGGTTCCTGGCAGGAGCTGTAGCAGTGTGGAAACAGGAGCCCATGCTGGAGCAGGTTTTCTGGGCTTTGTTTGTGACTCTTTGGGGGACCCTTGCTGTAGTACACTGTGCCTGAAGGACTGCACCCCATGGAAGAGAATTCACATTTGAGCAGTTCATTAAGAACTGTAGCCCATGGGAAGAAAAGGACTCATTTTTGAGGAGTTTGAGGAGGACTATCTCCCATGGAAAGAATCTCAAACTGGAGCAGGGGAAATAGTCCTCCCCCTAAGGAGGAAAATACTGTATAAACAATGTGTGGTGATATGGATAATGATAACCTGCATTATCCATCCTTTGGCACTGTTAGGGGGAGAAGTTGGAGAATTGGGAATAAAGTTGAAAACTGTGAATAAAAAGGAAAAGCTAGGAGGAAGATATTTTTAAGAATTATTTTTATTTCTTGTTATACTTCTCTGATTTTTTGGTAATAAATTCAGTTAATTTCCCAAAGCTGAGTCCATTTCATCCATGATGAGAATTGGTGAGTGATCTCTCCTTATCCTTTTCTCAACTCACAAGGCTTTTATCATATTTTTTCTTGAGTATCCAGCTGAGGAGAGGTAGTGATAGAGCCACTTTTGTAAGCACATGACAGCCAACCATGGTCAAGCCACTACCTGAAAAAACAACACAGTTAACAGATACCTTATTATGTAGAGAATAGAAGGGAAAACTGGAAGTGGGAGAAGAGATTAGGATGATAGAACTAAATAGAGCAAATTTAAGAGAGGATCAGACAAAGAAAAGAGTTCTGAGCATAAGATTATGGAGAAGCTACCTAATTTGGAAAATAAGGCCCCTCAGTTTTATTTTAAAAGATAAAGAAAATAACTCTAATAAAATAAGAAAAAAAGCATGACAATTGGTCAGCAAAACAGCTGCATTGCACTTTGCTGCAGGTTTTGTTGGATTAAAACTAAGATTTACCATGACATTACGGAAGGTTACAGCTCACATCAAAGTATCTGAGTGTGATTTGCCACTTCTTTCAGCTCTTACTTCTTTCAGCTCTTACAGTAAAGAATCACCTCTAAAATCAATTCTGGTTATCTTAGTTGGACTTTAAATACCAACCCTGAAAAATTAAACCAAAGACCTTGGGATCCCTTAAATAACCACATATTTTATTTCCTATTATCTTCGTACACACATCTAAGGCAATTGTGAAATGTAAATTTGGTTTGCTGGCTGAGAAAAATAGCACACTAGTACAATCTGATGAATTATAGTCAGCCAGCTCCTGACTGACAGCACATCACTTGCTTCTGATACCTCAGTTGCAAGTGCTTTTAGGGATTTTGCCTGCTTAGATGGGTCTCAACCCTGGACTTCTGCAAACAGTTTTACTAGAAATTGCAAGGAGAGTTTATGGTAGATCTGTAAGTGGAGAGAGGGAGGAAAGACCCCTCCCATTCCGAAGGCATGGGTATGCTTCTTAGACGAATGAAGGTAACTTGTGACTTGCCATTTTGTACTATTCATTTCATGGATACATTCTGAAAAACTACTAAACTTTCATCTTGTTTTCTTCAACTGTGTGGCACTGAAGCACAAAGCAGAAGAGTCCTTCTTACTCTGCTACCGTGTGACAGGTAAGTATCTGAGACAATAACCAGTCGTGGTAGGCTGGGCAGAAAATTTGAGGTCTGCAGTCCTTGAGAACTTCACTGAACTGAAGGCTGCATATATCAGCATTCATTGTACATTGGGGAAATGAGCACTTGGTGGGCTGTACATCAATGCCATCTTTGCATACTGAAAGACAGCAGATGATATTCAGAACCTACCAGATTTACTTGGAAAATTTTAATTGACTGCAAGAGAAGCAAGATTACTGACATGATTTCCACTTCTTTTTTGATCTTTGTGGTTGGTGAGGCTGTTAAGCATCAGCCACTTTCAAGGAAGAACTGTTTTGCCCAGAGACAATTAGAGATAGTTGCTAACAAACTTTGATGTGTCTTGTGTTCCTGGAACAAAGGGGTGCTTAATTTTTCTCTGCAAAAGGAGAACAGATATGTTATTTTGCTATTATCTGACTGCAAATGAAAAAACAAAATCCCAGAGATGTACCCCTGCTAAATTGTTTTGGTGTTTTCATCAAGGTATAAAATATTTCATAGACTTATACTTTTAATAGTTATCTCCGGATAAAGAAGAAAGAATCATTTGACTTTTAAAAAGCTTTGAGAGGGAAAATAATCCAATTTGGAATACAAGTTAATTAGTCCAAGGTTGAAAGATTCAGTTTAAATAATGAACTGCAAATCCTTAAGAATTTAGAGCCATATACTTTAACATGTTTTTGTGATCATCTTGTTCCACAACTCTTTATTTGATAATTGGAAAAACCTAACTTAATGCTAAGAATTCAAATCTGCAATTAAGACAGTCTCAGAGTTTTATATTCATGTTTTAAATGTGTGCTGTTTACACCAGAGGATACACCATTTTACTAGCTAATTTTTGTTCGTATAGGTGACATGCATTTACAATACAAATTTCATTGTCCAAAATGTAAACAAGAGGTCTGTATTTAATTTCAATCTACTTATAAAAAAGGACTTTCCTTAATTAGGTACTAGTTAAACAGATTTTTTCCAAGGTTTTGGGTATTTTGAGCCATAATTTAATAGTTTTAGTTATGTCTGCTATTATACACAAGCTACTAAATCTTTTCATTTTATTGAAAATCAAGAGAATTTCCTTATGGTAATGGGCCATGTTCACAATTTTTTGGATTGAAAGAGGAAAGGATGAGGCAGCCAAAGGGATAGCAAGTCAGCTAATAAATCAGAATCTGCCTGAAAAACATGTAAGGCTGGGGGGAGCAAACACAAACTGACGATATGAAATTAAGGAATACAAAATGAAAAAATGTCACTCTTCTCTAAATGTGATTGATTATGAGTCTTAAACACTTGAATATCATCAGGGACTCCTGGTGCTCTTTCCACTGTTAAATGTTTGCCTGCAGTTGATTCTCACAAGAGACTGCACTAATCCTTCTATGTTCAGTGAACAAATCAGTTCCTCAAGTTCTCAAAGATTAATTTCAGACTCTTAGGAAAGGCTAAACCATGCTTCTTCGTGAAGGACATATCAACTTTTATATTTCTATTAATTTATTAAAATTTTTAAAACTTTGGAGAGCTTAATTAGGTAATATATTTAAAACTAAAAAATCAGGTCAAAAAAAGTAAGAGAAAAGGCTATAAGGATTACTTTTTATATAAAGTTTTTCTGTATCAGTTTCAGTGGCTCTTTCACCTATCTCTCTCAGGTAGAAAGAAATGTAACAGAGAAAAAGAAAGTAGAAGAAACCAAAGATAATTGATAGAGATGGTGATGATGTTTGATGCTTTATCAAATTAACACCTCTACTATTATTTGTTTTAATTTTATTTTCTCTCTTCATCTGAAAGCCGTGGGCAAGTTGTTCTCCAGAAAATTAAGCTTTTTTTATCCTTTTTTTTTTTTAATTCTGGGGTTTTTGTAAATTTTTTTCTGTTATTTTGTGGATAAAGACAAATTTTAGAATTTCAGTTCTTCTGGGAAACACAGTCTCCCCTTCCCCTCCATTCCCTTCCCTTCCCACAACTGAAATAGCCATGTTATGTTTATCCTGATTGTTTTGAAAACTATGTGAAATACTTCCCAGAAATAATGAATATCTGATGACCAATTTTGCTTCAGAAATTCCAGCTTCATTAGGTTGTCAAGGTTTTATATACCTGAAAAGAGTCTTTAATGACTGGAGTGTTTAGCAGTCTTATGTAATGCCTACTCTGATAGTTATATTAAAATTTCTTTAAAGAAGTGCAAGAGTGGGTGCTGTCAAAACTTCACAAAATTACTATTAATGAATTATCTTCTTCATAAGGATGGGATTTTTTTTTTGTTAGTTTGTTTTTCAAAGTTGCTTCCCTCTAAGCTCTGCTCTGAGATTGTTGTTTGCAAAGTTCATGATGCTAAACAACTTTAAATTAACAGTTCTGAACATCTTAAATATTGATATGTCTCTGTTTTTAATAGAGAATTGTTTATGGAGTTTTATTTCCCAGTTCAAATGTAACAGAAAACATACTGGGCTTTGTAATTTTGGTATGTTGATGATGTGTAATGAATTACATTCCTAAAAATTTTCACAGACTTCAAGGGCACTAACCTTCTCTGCACTTTGCATTAATCATCTGAGTCACTCGTCCTTTGTGCTGTGTGTACAAATGTGTCTGCTATGTGATCTCTGGTATAGCAATTATAGGAAGTTTTCTTAGCTAGCTATGCCATATCATCAAACCCTCATTTGGGTTTCAGAAGAGTGAGGGGTAATTCCATTAATGTACTTATACCTCTTCAGGGGAAGGAGAATTGCATAGTATTTGTGACCAAGCATGTCTTACAGTTTTACAAAGCAAATCCATATTTTAGTTAGGACTCCAACCTTGGCCTGAGAGTTAAACCCAGTGTTTTATCCATTTGCTCTCTGAAGCCTGAAACAGGATGCGCATGTGAAATAGGTGTTTAGAAGTAAGTTTTTTCTGATTTGCATACTGTCATATTTGTAATTATTTTTGTTTGACATGGTACAACTGCAAGTAGCATAAAATCAAAGGCAGTAAACCAGTAAATTGTTTTGCTGCTTGCCTGTTAGCAGCATGCTAAGAATCCTAGAGTCATTACTAGGCAAACTAACAGGAATTTTAAGCTCCAAGCCTGAAAACAAATTTTCTTTATTCCCTCCCCCACTTGTTCTGTTTTAATGGAGACACTGTATTTCGTGCTGTCCTTTTCATTCTTTGAAATTTGTTCATCCCTTTAAATACACTTTGGAAATGGTTTTCAAGCTTGTCAAAAGATTTGCTAGGCATGAATAAAAAGTCAAGCTTATTGACTTCTGGAACAATTAACAAAATCACAGATAGCCTATTTCTTCTCAATTCTGCCATCAGTGCAATTATCCACAATAGAGTTTTTTTTATATATAGAAAAGAGGGCTAGAAAGTTAAAGTTCATTCTATTTAACATAACTGGTTTCAATGCTTCTTCATTAGCCTTTCTCAATCAGTTTTTGTCAGTATCTTGAAACACTTTCATATTTTTGCAGTCCTGGAGATGCTCTCAGAAAGGAGTATTTTGGTATTTAGGTTTGTGCTTTTAATTTTTAAGCTGGTTTTCCAAAACAAAAACAAAACATGAAAAAAATCTGTTCCAGCATTCACAAATAGGCTTTTGTGTAAAAAAAAAAAAAAAATTAGCATACAGGGGATTTTAGTTAATATAACGTTTAATTTTAATATCTACTTCCCCAGTGAGATAATGCTCCCACTCTTAGCACTGTAACGTCACTGCACACTAAAACAGCCTTTATTATCCTGCATAAGCAGGCCAATCTCCTTTTAGATTACATTTTTAGATTTACATTTTTTCCCTGTTTTCTTCAGCTGTGATAGATCAGCTAGGTGAAAGCAAATGAGATTTTTCATTATTCCTAATAATGGAGTGCAACAAACTTGTGATCAGCTTTAAAAGAATTTGATAGATTCTTATACAAGTTTCCACTTCATATAACAAGTCTGTTGCTAAAGTTTTAAATGAAGAATGTGCTTAAATCAGTCTGAAGATGCTCAGGAACATAACAACTTATATAACTACTGTTGTGCCCCTTATGTAATTTTTCTCTTAAGAGGGATAATGCATTTCAAACACTACCAATTACTTGCATTTTGAAATAATGTAGTTACAGGGGGGTAGGGCTAGCTGCTCAAGCCCTCACTCTTTTACAAGTGAAACCCTTTTTAACACTGCAGATTAAATGTATGATTGAAGCTGGTAGAAAAATGAATTGTAGTCAAGAGCATCACAGTTCTTTAATTACTGTAGATAACACATCCATCCAGTCCTGGTCACTAAAGTACTCAATGTAATATGTTATTAGTGAGACATTTAATCAGAGATATTAAAATTTCCTATTTTCCCAAGATTTTAGTTGATTTAAATCGAAAACCAAAAAGATTGAACAAACGAACTAAAAGGTAGTCAAAATTATTCTAAATTTTGATTTTTGCCATCTTCTTAAAGAAAACTCTCTTTGAAGGAACAGTTGAAAAAGTCTGTTTTAATTCAAATTAGGAGAACAAAATATTATACATTTGCACTAACTCTAGTAGTATTTTGTAATCAGTATCTCTCCCTTGTATATGTTGCATTTAAAATGCAAATTAAGGTGCATATCTATATGCTAAAGTTCTGGTGAAACAGTAAATATTTAAGTTGTTTATCACATAATTCCCCTCTTCTGCCATCTTCTCAACTTCACATCATTTTCAGTGTTCAGCAGTGTAAGTGCTACCTCAAAACTATCTTTTGGTCATTACTATTTTATTTTGACTGGTAAAACTTCGTGTAATTTGATTGCTTTTTGATCTGAAGATTGAAAACTACAAGTCCATTTCTGAGGGAGAAATTTTGAAAACATTACTGTGGGATTCTATATTTTATTGTGGTTTATGAATGGCAACCTGAGTCTACATATTTGTAAAGTAAGGGAAGTATGTTGCTAATTTCTTTCCATGTCAATCCAACAAAGTGGCAATGAATTGGAATTTCTATTATTTAATGACTGAAAATAAACTGATATTTCACAGACATATCATTGCATAACACTGGGACTGCACATAGCATAACTACTGGCCTAGTTTCAAGACAGTAGTGTGTACAAAAACAATGTGGAGTACATGCATTTTCCTAGGAATTAAGAAGAGGATCTAAAAGACATGTTGAAATGTCACATTTTTAATGAATAAAATTAATCCATTTTTACTAAGGAAAATAAAAAAAAATATTTTAAAAATTTTAAATAAATCAAATAACATAAACATATTTTGTTTTGTTTAGATTTTTTACCTAAAAATATTATTTCCTCAAATATTAAAAAAAAATAAGAGGAAGTAAATCTCTTCAGACCAGCTGTTAAGACATTAAGATATTCAGTTTTTACATTAAAATCCTTCAGTTTTTGATGACCAGATATTTTCAACTGCAAAATAAAAGTTCAGTGCTGATGAAAACATCTGAGAATTTCTATCCCAGACATATTTTTATGCCCTAGGGTAACTTTTCAACAATAGAAATAAAGAATAAAATTGAGGGAGTAAATATACTGATATTGACTATGATGAAAAAAAATTCACAAATAGACCTCAGCAATAGATTAGTATGTTTTAAATTGAATGTATTTGAAGACAATTTTCGAAACCTCAAAACTTTAGCGTTTGAAAAGCAATAACAAATCTTGTAGCACGGTTATTTCAGTTAATTCTGTTAGTGAGATATTTCACACTTTAACCAGCTGCAGTCTTTGATCTCCATAACCACTGAAGATAAATTGATCATGTAATATCAATTTTTGTATACAAAACTTGATGGTTTAAACTTCGTTTTTATTTAAAGGCTAAGAACAAAATTATTTCTGTTTTGCTTCCAAGGAAGAGAGAAAGCTGGATTTTTGATCATTGGAAAAATATGATAATCCATTATAAAGATCCTCATCAATTAATTCAGCATTCTGAATTCAGTAGTTTTGAACTTTGCCAGAATGTAACAGCACCAGGTTGCACAATTTACCTTTGTACCTAGATTTTGGGAAATGACAGATTTGTTGAATATCTCAGGTTGGAAGAGACCATAACGATTCTAACACCCTGAGCTTTGGATTACTACCTAAAACTACATCATATGACTTGGAGTATTGTTGAGACGTTCTTTGAACTCTGGCAGTCATGATTTTATGACCACTTCTGTGGGGAGCCTGCCCCAGGGGCTGACCACTCTCCCAGTGAAGAAACTTTTCCTGATGTCCCATATTAACTACCAAATACTCTGTCTGTGTCACCTCTTCAGTTTCTAAGCCAGATCTTGGACTGAAGCTGTGCTGGCAGATATTTTTGTTGTGAAACAGATGATGTGATAGTTGAAGAGCTGGAGAACACTGAGGGATTATTTCTCATATAAACCTACCCATTGAGTCAGTCTGCAGTCACACAGGACCTCTGCAAGAAATCAGTTCATGATTTTTCCCGAGTGCATTCACTCTTAATGGCTATACTCCTTCAGTAGTTTTTCTGCATGTAGTAACAATTAAAAATCTGCCCTTGATTCTTCTTCACTGTATTATGTTGCAAGGAAGGATGTCTCTTCTATGACCCTTTGGGCAAAGTTAATTTCTTCACCCAGCTAGAACTACCTGTGTTACCAGTGAACTGCTTTTGTGAGATTTTGAAGTTGTAGCATCTACAATTTTGAAGTTGTAGCATCTACATTTTAAAAAACAAATAATTGATTAGGAAAAGGTAAGAAACTGATTCTAAATTTTATTTCATCCCTCTCTGGAAAAGTTCAGGAAATTCTTCACTTCAAGCTTATGAGTTATTTCTACCTTTTCTTTCCATATGTTTTCTACTGTTCAAAATTAATTTTGAATATCTCTCCCTTTACATTATTCACCCTGTTTGGTGAAGTTGGAATTACGTGTGTGGCTCCCCTTTTCCTCAAAGCTTTGAAGAATCTGCTATAAAATATTGCTTTAATCTATCTATTCTGGGTTAGAACTTCAATACTTACAACTTTCCTCCCCTCCACAGTTTTCCTTTATCTTCTTATGATTAATGGATCATCTCTAACACTTTTGCACCAACACCAAAGAGTACAAGAGAAGGCAACAGTCTTACTGTTTTGATTCCTACATTCTTCTGCAAAATATTTCTGTGCAATAAAACAGTATAATCTCCTGAGGTTTATGGGTGATTCAATATTTCTCCCATATCTGATACACATTTTTCTCTGCTGAACACTGCATGTTCACTGATAACTGATGTGCTTAGCAGCTGTTACTCACTGTAGCTCTTCCAGATGTTCTACCTAGACTATCATGTTGGCATGCTATTTGAAATCTCACCTCTTTGTTGCCTTCCTATTATGCATCTACTCTTTTTTTTTCATTACTCTGAACTGAAAAAAATCTTTTATGTAATTTAAAAGTAAACAACAAAACAAAACAGAAATCCTCAAGAACAACAACAAAAAATATTCTTCAGAAGAGGGAATAAGTCTCCATACAAATGTAGATCAAAACTTTGAGGTAGATGTACTTTACAAAGAAGATAACAAGTTAGCACATATTACTTTTATCAGTTTCTGCAACATTCACAAATTCCTGGACACTATCTTACTTTCTTGGCTTGTCAAAAAACTTTTATGTTTCAAAGTTAATAAAAGGTGTGCCAGGAAGATTTCACCGGAAACAGATTAAATCACACAAAATACAGAAATAAAACCACTGACCACTTATTTTCCTGCTTCAGATTTGAGCAATATTCCAGCTGTTTTCTTCTTAGAAAATGAATTTATATGTGTATCTAAATAAGAACACAGTGCAGTCTGGTCACCACACAGAGCAATAAGTTACAGAGTAATTTTTACATCTATAATAAATTACAAATTAGGGTTCATAAATGCATTATTATGATGTTAACATTCTAATGTAAAATCAAAAGAAGGGCTCGTGTGAACATTATTTAATCAGGAAATTGCAAAGAGGGNCTACATCCCAAATTATATTTGTGTTGGTAGGGGTGAGATGGCAAGAAACAGCAATAACACGCTACAGTGACAATGAGACCATAATTTCACTTTTTTCACTTTAATTCCAAGAATTTTCACAAGACAGCAAAGACTTAAATGTTCTTCTAACTTCAGATATATTTTATTGTCCCTTGTTCAGTATACTTCAGAGAATAATATATAAATTTTGTTTGGATGGGACAGAAGGAAGATGAGCCTTGATCACAAGATCAGATTTTTCGAGCTTTTTGTCCAGATGAAATCTGAAGACCTTCATGGTGAGGATGGCATGACCTCTCCAGACTTCTGTTCTACTGCTGAACTGTCCTATTCAGGAATATTTCTCCTGATACCTAGTCTAAACCTCTGTGGTTATAGCTTTTGTCCACTATCTCTTGTTCTCCTGCCCTAAACAGCTGCAAGGAACCTAACTGAAGTTCCTTGATATCTTTCCCAGAGGTGCTGATGGTAAGTGCCTCTACAACAATCCCTTCTCCAAGCCAAAAAAGTCCTGGTCCCACAGTGTGTTCCTGAGGAAGGGCATCTTCTCCAGTGCCTGTTCATTTTCTCTGCCTTCCACAGAACTATGTCCAGTTAAT
This sequence comes from Alaudala cheleensis, assembly GCA_013398995.1. NCBI lineage: Eukaryota > Metazoa > Chordata > Aves > Passeriformes > Alaudidae > Alaudala > Alaudala cheleensis. Next base: position 24,681 of record VWYE01011267.1, read on the forward strand.
CAGTGTCAATCTGTGTCAATCAAACTGGGCATAGCATCTAGGTGTGGTCTAGAAAGCACTATATAAAGGGAAATAACCCCTCCTCATAACCTACTGGGCTTGTTCCTTTTCATGCACTCTCAAGATGCTCTTGCCTTTCTTTATTACCAGAGCACAGTATTAGGTCATGTTCAATGTACTGTTTTTATTTTAATGTTAAGGAAAAAAAAGTCAAATTTTTATATGTCATGAATAATGTAATTCAATGGATGGTTCAACTCCAGTTAGAAAGATCAAATTTATATGTGTACTTGTGACTGTTTGTGTTCCTTATCATGCTGTCCTATTAAGAAATGGCAAATGAATGAAATATTACATTAAATGGTCTGTCTGCATGAAAGGAAATAACTTTAGACCTTATATTCTGGAAATTTTGAAGGTGTTTTTTCCTGAGAATACTCTTCAAATAGGAAAGCTGTTGAATGTTACCGGAGTTGCATTAAATATCAGCTCTGTCTGGAATATTTTAAATGCAATATATCAAAATAAGCATATCCTAAAATCACACTTTGAAAGGTACATCTTATTCTTCTTGAGGTTAGGCATGATATTAAATAATTATTTTACTTATTTTTAAAACAATTTGACTTTTCCTGTCCCGTTGAAAAATAGTGTAAAATAAAGTATGTAAAGCCATGAATTAAAAACTCTTTTAATGATCTGGGTGCTGTTAAAAGCCAAATTACTTTCCAGTTCTTAGCACTCCATAGAAATTGAGAATATTATTAAACTGCAGGAACAACGGAAAACAACACAATTAAGTGCTCTAACAAGAGTGACAATAAGGTCAAAGGCCATTTGAAGAAAATTGTCATTTTAGATGCCTTTCCTCTGAGTGAGAACTAAGAGATTTCTAATTTTATATTTTGTCCGTTGTCAGGGTTATCTGATCTGAGATTACCCCAGCAGTGTAAAGTCTTTCTTCTCACAGGCCTGTGCTTGGAAGAGGGAATTGGAGAACATCTGGGTTGCAGTCTGCAGATTTTTATTTAAAAAGCTTATCTCATAAGTTCNTTGGCTTCCTACAGTCCATGTTTATATTTGTGTGTCTACAAGCACTTATTGAGTGTATTTGTAGTATATGTACATAATTCACTGTGTGGCAACTCTTCATTGTTTTCAGAATCTTAAATAAAAGATACAGTTGAAAGTATTAGTATGGATAAAAACATGCAGAAGATCCCTGATATAAACAGAAAACATTAAGAGTTTAATTTCTGTAAAGACACCTGTTGTACTCAGTGTACTCAGGGTTAATGCAGAAGATTTTTAGCTAACAACCACACAGCAGTCAAATCTCATCACCTTCAGCAGGAATAATTTATGGTTTAATCTTACATGCAGGCGTATTAAATTAGTATTACTCATCAGAACTCACTTATTAATAAAACAAGCTGAATTAGTCACCAGAGAATCATATTTGGAAATTCAATGACAATTTTACATTTTTAATAAAGGCTCAGAAATATTATTGCAGAGCAGGTGGTATGAAGAAATGTGGTCAAATTTGACATTCATTAATAATTGAAGTGTAGAACGTGACAGAGGTGAAAATTGATATTGATTTTTCCCCTCTAATATTTGGATGAGTTCTGAAAAGTAAATAAAATGAGATAACAAGACATATCAAGTCAGCCTGATTTCTTTGATCACCTCTCCCTGTATGCACACATATATATCACTATTTTCCTTATCATGTTTTTGAATAATTCAACACCCATAGTCTTTCCAGTTCAATGCATTATAAAACATGCTCCAGCTGAGTTTCAATCATATTAGACTGAAAGCTGAATTTTTTATGAAGGATTATTTAAAAGAAAATGTGTCTTGGGCCCTACAGTCTCTGAAACCAAACAATCCTGAGAGTTCAGTGAAGAAATGTCAACACTGTGGAGAATTTTTCGATTCAAAAAATTAAAGGAATCCTGTTTGATGTATATTAGCCATATCAATATTAACAAACTTCTGCTGGATTTCAGAAGTGATATGACAGCAGCAGTACTACCAGGCTTGTATTTTAACTAGATGTGAAAGCTCCAAAATACTTGTACTCACGCTGAACTTGGCCTGCCTTTGGGACAGCTGTAGCAGCACTCCCGCTGATTTCAGTAATGCCAGTTTTCAGGCTCAGCTGAAGCTAGACACTAGACTCTAAACATGCAAGGAGGGTCATAATCCTCTGTTGTCCAATCTTCAGCACACTGTAGGCATCTTTATGGAGTTATTTCTGCAGGATTTACACAGCTATTAGAGGTCTGTAGTATATTCTATGGTGCATAGAATTTTGTTTCAGCATTCCACACCTCCTTCTGTCCTCACACAGGTTTGTGGTCAAGATCTTCTTTACCTGAAATTTATTGATTTACATTCTTCTTCCACATGAATGTCTAGTTCCATTTTCTTACCCCAGCGCTGGTTATACCAATAGGAGAAACTGACTGAAAAAGCTGGAGTCTTCCATTCCTGAGTGTTTACGAAAGTAAATTCCTTGTTTCTGAAGGAAATAATCTAGTAACATGTTCTGCCTATAAGTGAAAATGTTGTGGTAAAAAAATAAAAGAAACAACTCTCTTTCTCCAAAGTTTACTGTAGAGTACTTCAGACTCAGTCTGACTTCCATTTGAAACTTTAAAATAGCCACGTGCATAGCTAGACTTCAGATTCTTTGCAATATCACTCTTTCTTTTGTACAATCTCCTACAAGTTTGTGTAGAACTGGAGGAAAATCCTATTCTCTAAGACTTTATCACAGTAATTTTCTCTGTTTTATGCTATACAATCATCAACCCCCAGATCACTTTTCAATAGATTTAATGATCTTAGCAGAATAATTTCTCTAGAGTTAATCTTTGAGGCAGGTGGAGATCAAGGAGTGTACACATATATTGACTGTAAAAAAAACTACAGGTAGCTGAAAAATGCCAAAGCAGCAGTACATTCAGAAAATAAATAAACAATCAGAAGTTAAGAAGGGGGGAAGTAGAAAAGCTCAAAAACAGGAGACAGAAAATGTGTCAACTCATTAAGTTTCTTTTTTTTAATGATGCTTTCATGTGTTGAGATGACTATCCTCAAAGATATTGAACACAAACAATATTGATTGACTACAGTTGTTTTATGCTCTTGTGCTTTCTGTCTACTGCAGAACAAGTAACTGTTTGAAGATCCAGTTTTCTGTTAACAAAGCAAATGATTCATGCTGTAGGTCTCTCTCTCTTGTTAGAATGAATTTATATTGACTTTAATAGCCAGCATTAATGAAATCTAATAAAAGAACTGAAAACGTATTCCACAAGATATTTTCCTTTAATTAGTGAGAAGTATTGCAGAAAATATGAGATGTCTAAAAATTTAAAATATAATAATACATCATTCTTATTCCTTATAATTACTATTATTATTATTTATTATATCTTTAAAATATTGAAGTTGGAATCATAATTCCAAACTGTGAGCTATTTCGAATCTGAGTTCTATGTCTTTACTTTTTTATTATTATATGTAGTTTTTCACCACAGAAAATATAAAAATAACAAATGTTACTATTTTCATTAAAATTAGACATGGCTTATTTGACAATAATGTGCCATTGGGCAGGGTAAATTATTCTTAGGTGACAGACACGGTGTAAACAAGAACATGATCACTCATGCAAAAACTGCAGCTAGTTGTTCAACAAAAAGTTGCAAATTGAAGTATTTGTTTGTCTGAGACAGTTGCCAGCTCTAGGTATGCTCTTCTATTAGCAAAAGCAGATTTGATAAGCATAAGGAAAAGAAAAAGAGGTGAGACCAAATGATTTAAGCTGATTGATCAAATCATGTAGAAAATATGTGTCCTAAGGTCATCAGTGCGCTATGGGCTGCAATGTTTTTCTTCTCCACGATAAAAATGTTACACAACTCTTACTGAACCAAAAATGTTTTAAGTACAAAGTATTTCACAACAATTACCTGAAGGGCTGAACAGTAAAAATAGTAACCTTATATATGCACCCATCAGATCAGAATCTTATAATTCTGATGGGATTTTCATCCTTTTCCAAATATCATTTGGAAAAAAAAATATGGTTTTCCCTCCTGAGTTTTGACAGCTTCCCCTACACACTCCCCCATCCCCACCTCCCTTGCCCATACCTGGAATTGGAGGAGGAATTTCAGGTCTTGTCATACTTTTCTGCCCCATGTTTCACAGGGTGATTTTAAGTCAGAGATCACAGCTGTGCTTTGGGAGGATCTCTTTGTTCTGTGCTCTGTTCTGTTTCTTAGGAAAAAAAGATATATCAACAGTTTAAGTATGTAGTCAGTAGAAAAATAGTGCAGAAAACTCATTTTACTGAAAAGAGTTTTACCCTGTTGCAACATTTTCCTTTCCTCTGACAACATTATTAATATAAATTAATATTAACATTATTAATATAAACAAATGGGGACCTCAGATTTCTTCAGAATACATTTCTGTGATGTAAAGAGTTTGGTCCTTCTTATCCTCAATATATTGTTAATTTTGTCCAGCATTGCACTTTGTATGTTACAAATAACACACAGGTTTATCCACATGTATGTAAGACAGACATAGAAAAATTGTGGGACACTTCTCAATACCTCATTATCTCAATTTCTTATTACAAGTCCATAATAGATGAATATCTGTCTCAAGGTACAAAAAATTCTTTCATCAAAACATATATTTATTACCTTCATTGCCACTAATATTGAAGCAGGCATCATGATCTGGGTGATCATTTTGAATACATGGCACCTGTAATTTTTCTCTCCTTACTGAAAAATTGCTCATAAACTGCCCCAAATTGTCAGCTTGTATCTGTACCAGCCCATTGAACCTGAAATTTCTGGTAATGCTTCAAGCTATAGCTTTTTTTTAAACTCCTAGAAACCAAGTCATAAAGTTAATTTACAATGATTTTGTGCAATGAAGATTCCATCTTCCTTATTTTAAACCTTGAACTCAGACCACTTACTGTAGCTGCACTTATTTTCTTTCGCCTGGTTGTGCTTAATTTATTCATTTGTGGTTAAAAATTACTGTTCTTAGGAGTTAATGAACTATCCAAAGAGAGATGAAAATGAGTAGTCTAGAAGTAATAACTAGCTTTCTGCTTTTCTGGAACTCTCCATTTACGTAAAAGGTTGATTACTCCTCCTTCATATATCAAGGGACCTGACCTGTATTACATTTCTTAACCCATTATTATAAGATTATTTACTTAAAAAATTTAGTTAGTCAACTGTTATCAAAATTTAAAAGTATGTATCTTATTTCAACCACTGAAAGAAAGGTGTGGAGCTTAGTAGGAAGGCATCCTGGGAGATAAAGATATATAGATATGGTGATAGATATTTAATTCCTCATGTGCTACATAGCTTTCTTTACTACTGATACCATTCCAATGATTTGTCCACTGCTGAACCAGATGATGAGTTTTTAGTTCAGTATCCAAAAAAAAAAAAAAAAATCAGAATTTTATGGCATATGACAGAATGTAAGTGAACAATATTTTAAGTTTCCATTGCCAGGCAGAGCTATGTCACACACTGAGGAAAATGGTAATTACCAATTCTAATTTTTCTGGATCCAGAACCTATCAGTGTCTATTATTAAAGGACCATGGAGGTACGACTCTGAATCACACTGCACTTGCTATTAGTTTATCAATATTTGCATTCAGCCTCTAAGGACCTTAGGGTCTTCAGTGAACAGTGAACTTAGTCTTTTGAGTCTGTCAGAGTTCATCCTCTTTTGGTCAGTATTTGAGGAGAAAGTGTATTTCTGTGTGCTGGACATGGCATTAAAGCCAAATTTAGGGCACCTGATTCTGGAGAGAAAATACCAAATTCATGGTGAATTAATAATCGGACAAATTATTTACCTTGTAAGGGACAAGAAGTCAATCTTTCAGAACAATCTTAGACAAAAGCTGTAGGAAATACATTCTTAAATGAGTTTCCAAATACAAAATGTGGTTTGGAACAACCTAGAGATCATTGAACACACAAAAAAATCCAGGAAAGCAGATTTATTTCTTGAATTTAATTTTTTTTATTTTACACAAGGAGAAAAAATGTATCCACACCATTGAAAATTGAGTGAAGTATTATACTAGTTGATTTTTTAAAATACTGTTTAGTAATATATAGTTAAGTATTTATGTAGAAAATATTTACTGAAAGGGAAATAAGAGGGTGTCATTATGATCTGGGTATAGGGATAAATTACCATTTTTATGTCAAGTAACACACCAGGCTCATTGTACAGATATTGATTTCTCTTTTTTAAACAAGACAAAGACTAGAAAGTACAGGATGCTACAATACTTAATTTAAAATACAAAAACATACATGCATCACCAACACACATGCATATTTTAATAATTTCTGTGAGAGCAGTAACTTCACTTTTATTTTCTATCATTTAACTTGTTTAAGTCACATTAAAAAGTAAACACCCTTAGCCTAGTCAAAGCTGGTATTGTGGATTTGCAGACACACGTGTTAAGTAACAATGGTGATGCCTCCATTTACCTCTTGTGCATATGGATAGCAAGGTCTGCAGTCACCTGCATCCTGGGCAATATTCCTTAGTGACACCTTATTGCTCACATGTTTCCAATTGCATGCTAAGTTTATTATGAGGTTAATACATATAAAAGATATATGAAAGTGAATTACAGTCATAAATAGTAGTGACCCCAGGATGGAGAGACATTTCCACAGGATTTAGCAGGAAAAGTGCACAACAAAGCAGACAACGCTTCATGAACTGTGCCCACTCACTAAAGCTTTTCACTGCCTGGAACCATCCAAATGGCAGGGGAGCTGGCCTTGAAGAGCTGCCCATCCTGTGATTAATGCTTTGTTCTACCTGTGGACAGTCTGACTACAGGGAGCAGTGTTGTATCATGGTGCAGAACAGTGCAGGCTTTGGTACACCTGCCACTATCTTGAACTCAAAAATTAGATGGTTATTTAGAATATATGGGCATAGTTTAAATAAGGATTAAAACAACTGGGTGATGGACAGAGTAAAAAAAAAAAAAAAGAAAATGCTCTATCTACTCCTCTATATTTTCTTCAAGAGGATATGACCCTTTCTCACGTAAGTTCATAATCTTTTTCCAGGTCTGTGCATTCCTAGTTTTGCTTTCCCTGAATGAATTGATTTTCATTCTCCATTCCGTTTCAAGTCAATCAAACATTCTTTTTCTCTACTTTTACATGAAATTACCTGTATTGGGTCAGATCAAAGGTCTACCTACATCCTGCTCCCAACAGGGAGCCTAGGGAGGAGTATAAATGCAGGGCAAGCAGAGAATGATCTTTTCCTAGAATAACGTCCCTACTTCTATGGATTTAGCATGCAAAGACCCGAATTAAAGGTGCAAGGTTGATGTGACCTTGTATGCAATATCTTTTTCTTCCTGTTATGGTTTAGCATAGCCTTCAGTTAAAAAAAAAAAAAAAAAAAA